>NDGM011190110.1:0-15531 GCA_002564305.1 Octomys mimax
ATATACACACACACACACACATGTATATATAACATAATATACATATACGTCCCTCCTTTTTGTTCTCCTTTCCCTCTTCCCAGTTGTTCTTTCCTTCTGAGTAGTTTCTTTCCCTTTACAATATCTATTGCACTTTTTCTTGATTTTCTTAAAACCTACACCTCTTATTCTAGCCTGTCGTCTCCGCTTCTATAACTTGTTTCCTGGGCTAAATAGCTCATAATTCCCTGCTGTACTAAAGGACTGACCGCAACACTAACTTTAGCCTTGGCTGCAGATAGGACAGGGATGCTCATGGAAACTGTAGACAGGGTTCAGAAGCCTTCACATGGTACACCTTCTGGAACAAGATGGCTGAAAGAGGCCTGACATGTCATTCAACACCAGTTCCTTTTGAAGATAAGTCTCCTTTTAGATGGAGAAGTTCTTTTTGCTCCCCAGAGACACAGAGATACATAGCTTGTTTGACTGCGACATTGTGAAATGAATGCAGTAAGCAGAGTCCCAGGTCTCAGCTTCCCAAACAGTGTGGTGATGAATATGCCTCAATTGCATGTGGGTACTTCATTTATGAATTCAACAATCATGTGAGTGTTGGGCAATGCTTCTTACTGGCCATTGGAGAACCTACCAAAGCAGAAAAGCCCATACTTTCACGGAACTTATTTTTAGTGGAGGAAGACAGCTCATAGAAATATATGATAGCAGACAAGAAAAAAAAACTGGAAATGTAAGTGGTAAGAGAAAAAGAGAGAGTAATGTACTCAATTGGTAAATACCAGGTTTTTAATACAAACACTAATCACATGAAGATCTTGTTGGAGCAGAGATTCTAAGTGTTTCTGGGGCTCAGTTTTAGATTTCACATTTCTATCAAACTTCCTTCCAGGTGATGTGAGTGCTGCTGGCTCTTGAACCACAGATTTAGTAGAAAATCCATAGCTATTTTCTAGCTTCAATTTCATATTGTTTGCATGTGACAGACATTGCTGGTCAGGATGAAAGAAGCGAAACCAGTCATTGAAGATCTGGGGAGAGGATATTCCAGAGAGAGGAAGGAGTTACTTCAAAAACCTAAGGAAGAAGGGAGATAGACAGATCAGGGGTGTGTAGACAATGATACTTCAAGCAAATATAGAAGCAAATGTAGTAGTGGTCAAAGGGAGTAAGAGGAAGATTCAAGGTCATGCCATCCAGTCTATGAGAAGGAACTGCATTGTGTTCTCAGCGTCAGGCAAAGCCATTGGAGAGTTCAAACAGCTCTGGTTAGGCATGAAGAGCAGTTTATCAAATAGAAGCAGAGTCCAGTTGAAGTCTATGGAAGTTGCCCAGATTAGAAGTAATTGGTAGATAAAATCAGTATGATAGAAATAGGTTGAAAATATAAATATATTAAGAAAATATTTTGCTTTTGTTTCCATTGTTGGTGCATTGCCCGTAAGAAGTGAAGAAAAGAAAATAAAAAATTCACTATTTTATAGCTAGACTTTTGGGGTAGATCATATTCATATTGATTTATTGGCCTCAAGAGACCTGTTAGAAAAAGCAGATTTCATGGTTAAATCAAAGGATCTACTTCGGCTATGATAAAAATAAAAGATACACATAAGCCAATTTCAGCTCTAAGTAAAGAGATGCACATTTGGAAATAAGGAACTAGGTACTGGTATGGACAGTGAAAAGAGAGCCCAAACCTCTGTCATTTTCTCTATCACTATGTTTTAAACTAATGTGTAAGTGTGTGTGTCTGTGTGTTTGTGTTTGTGTGGTTGGGGTGAGGTAAAAGCTGTGAATTTATATGGCAGAAACTAAGAAAAAATGGCAGGTAAAATAGGGAATAATCAGTAGAGTTGAATAGTTCTGTGAGGCCTCTTGCAAATGGCTGTACCTATACTCACACGAAATGTATGTTTGATGTGATGATATAGATAATAGATATAAGAGGTAAAACATAGAAAGCCACAAATCGAGCTTCCATAAAAATAAAAATGTTGTGGTAGAAGCAGGACTCACACAAAATATTTTGGACTCTAGAATTATATCTCTTTTGCACGCCATCATTCTTGTTTTGGGTCACACTAGCAGTCTTTCACGGCAAATGCAAAAGGGTGGTTCAGCCAAGTTACATGATGTGATTCAATGAAACTCCCCTGATCTCCATCGAAAGATAGCTTAGGAAGAACAAAGAGGAAGGAGAGAAATAGAAAAGAAAGGAGAGAGAGAGAAACCAAGGAAAGAAAGAAGGAAGGAAGCAAGGAAGGGAATGAAGGAGGGAAGGAGTGAAAGAGGGATACTTGGCGGGAGAAGGAGGAAGGGAGGAAGACAGGGACAGAGTAAGGAAGAGAGGTGCGAGGGAGAGAAATGAATAGCATTTGTATCTAAATTGTACAGAACTGTATATAATTACTTAATTTTGTATGTTCAATAAGTTTATCTTTTTCTAAATTCTCTCAATTTTCGCTTTCCAGTAAAGCCCAGGGTCACGTCCTCCTTCTCGCTATGTTGCAAGCATCTTTTACAGCAGATGAATTCACCTCCCTCTCCAATCAATAAAGAAATACTTTTACTTTTAATTATTCAACTCCTTTATTTAAGAGTCTCCAAAAATTATTCTCTGTGTTTTTTGGCTTTGTTTTGTTTTTAGTGTGTTTGATACAGGGTTTCACTACACAGCTGTGACTCCTAGTGATCCTTCTGTTTTCACTCTCCCCAGCACAGGGATTATAGGTGTGGACAACCACACCTGGTGTGGATGGCCTGCTCAGCACACCTGGGGGCAGGGCCAGTGCAGCGTATCATGCCAGGGACTGAATCCTGGTCTCTGCCCTTTCCAGGCAGAAGCCTAGCCTCTGAGCTATCTCACCAGCCCTTATTGTCTGTGTTTTGAAGAAAATTAAAAGGTAATTGTTTGGAGCTGAAAAATGCCCTCCCACATGGGTGAATGTATCCCCTTATCACTAATATGCATCCATCTCTAAAGAAATCTTTGTTTTCATGACTCTCCCCACTTTCTTATTCAAGTTTATTTCTATATTTTATTATGCTTACCATATATTTTCTGTTGAAAACCACCTCCTCATTGTCAACTAGTAATGCAGCTTCTACTTGTATTAAAATCTCCACTTTCCTAGCAACCAGGCTAACCTACTGTCCACCCCATGTACCACACACATCAGAGGGCCTTTGTCATGTGGCAAGTAAATAACTTCATGTTTCTATTAATTTCACCAAAGGTAGTTTCTTCAAGCAGTTATTTGCTGCCCATTTTGTGCAAAGTGCCACAAGAAGACTGGAAGGGATCCCAATCCCCACCTGTAGTCAATAAAATGCAGGAAAAATTGTATCACTGACACATTTTAAAAAGCTGATATGGAAAAGCTGGATTACCTGTAAATGCTTATATGCTGAAATGGTATGCTACATAGAATTGATGGTACCAATGTATAGGATAGAAAGAAAATCCACAAGTCATTTGGGAAGGTTATATATGAGAAATTCCCCCTCCCCCAGGTTTCTTAGGGATTCCAGAGCATCTGGCCTTATTTTTGTGCTGATTAGTGAGGTGTCTCCAGGTACAGTCATGTGCAAATTTGGATATGCTTGACATTAAGTTAATGATTCTTTTTGACTTGGCTTTAATAATACTGAGGAAATGGTTGTATGATGATACTTCTTCATGGGATAGCAATATAAGCAACTCTTGCTCTTTAAGAAAAAGTTCAGGGTTTGTATGTGTATTGTAGAGAAGATAATTTTCTTAGCACAGTAGGATGCAACTTACATGATTCATGAAAGGCTCTCTCCTACCTCTCTCTCCATCTCCTTTTCTATGTAGGTGTGCACACGTATGTGTGTGCAATTGCTCCCAGAAGAAAAGCAGAGCATCCCTGCCAGCTTCCTTTCTCTATCATATCACTTCAAATAACGAAAATGTGAAGTTCCAGCTTGCCAAGGCTTTCTGAATGTGACAATTACATATGGAATGGTATTTCCTCTCTTATGAGGCGAGTGGATATGTGCCATTGGAAAGGGACATACAAGCAGTCACAGAGCAAAGCCCAAGAAATAGAACCAAAAGGAGTACAGGTGACCCAGCTAGACTCAAGGGCACATCCACATGTGTGTATGTGTGACTTGTAGGTCAAATAATAAAGGGCCGGAACCAGCTCTGCAGAATTATGCTGCATTGAGAGGTCATGAGCAAGTGGAGTGAAAAACACGCTGTGGCCCAGGGATGCTTCAACAAGCACAGCGCAGTGGCCTCCCAGTGAACTGGAGCTGCTGGAGAGTCATGAGGGAGAGGAAGCACATCCTGTGCACCTCTCAGTAGGCCCCACAGCAGGGTGGGGCGTCTCAGCAGGAACTTCTTGGTCACAGCCTTCTATGCCCACACAATAGAGAACTCTACTTTCTAGGGCAAAAGAAGGAATAGAAAAATATATAAAAAAGAACGTGGGGAAAGGTCAAAAGAAAGAGAGAAGCACAGAGGCAAGAGATAAGAGTGAGAAGAGAACTTGCACAGATGATGAGGGAAGCTCAAATGCCTCACTGTCTGCCTCTCCTCCTACAGTAGGCCTCTCCTCAAAGCCTCACAAAGGGCGCTTCACCAATGGAATCTCCCCGGGGAATATGTGTTCTGCTTCACCTTCTACCCCTGGTCATCTTTCCAGCCATTATGATTTTACAGTGACACTGATTTTGGAAAGCTTTAGCTACTTAATCTCTTCCTCATCTTACTTGTTCAGAGGCCCACTTCTCCATCTGAAGCTAAACCCCTATCCCTTGATCTATTTGTTACATGTGATCTTCATTTTTCTTTTCTTCTGTTTGTGTTGTTTTGGGTCCTGGAAACTTAACCCTATGCTTTCAAACTTATTTTGGTCCAACTTACTTTCTTTGAAATTAAATTTTATGCTGGGCATTGTGGTACATGCCTGTAATCCCAGGACTCTAGAGGCTGAGGCAGGTGGGTCATTGCTAGTTCAAGAGCAGCCTGGGCTACAAAGAGAGCTCAAGACCAGCCTAAACTGCATAGCAAGATCCTGTCTCTAAAAAGAAAAAAATAACAAATGAATTTTACTTGACACCTATGTTTACTTCCTTTCTGGTCATATTTAAACATACCTTGACCTTCATGCCATTAAAAACAAAACAGACAAAAAAAAAAAAAAAAAAAACTTCTTTATTTCCTGACCCCATGAAATATTTATAGACGAAAATCACATTTTAAAGAAGAGTACTACACTTGCTTTTTTTCAGTTTAATCTTTAATCCATTGTCTTCACAGCCTACTCGGAACATTTCATGAAATAATCCTTCCCAAGAATGCCAATGATATGCTGTTTGCCTGTGTTCTGATCATTTTCTTCTTTATCTTTGACAACTGTTTTGCCTTAGAAGTCTGCTGTGCCCCTGATTTCCATAAACTCGTAACACTGTGTCTCTCAACATTCCTTTGGCCGTTTTTCTCACTTCCCTTTGACTGTCCCCTTCTTCCACATAGCCTACAGATACTGAGAATCGCTAAGAAGCCCAAAACTTTCTCTGGGTAACTCACCATTCTATAGATCTTAGCCTGAAAATCACTGCCACAGAAGAATTCCAAAGGCCTCTACAAGTTGGTTTGGATCCCCTGTAATCTTAACTTTCCAAAGTACCTAAAGCATACTTCTTGTTTGTATTTATTCAAAAGCTTGCTGTTATCAATTTAAAGGGACACATCTTTGATACTTAATTCTTTGGTAACCAGGGTTGAATTAACATTGTTCTTGCAAATCTAGCCTTCACAGTATGCCTGGGAAAAATTAGTCTCATTAGAAATATTTCATGAATGAAGAGCCTTGCTTGTTTTGATTGTAAATGAAACTAGTTTTCTGAAAAATTTCATGATATCTGGTACAATATTAAATTCTTGAACACCAACATAGTAGTGAGTTCAATTGGGCCAATGAGCTTTAAAGTAGAGGAAGAGTATTTTTAAAATGACAAAATAATAAATAAATAAATAAAAAGGGCCAGCCAAATAGCTCTGTGGACTAAAGCACTTGCTTAGGCAGAGCGTAGTGGCAGGGATTCAATCCCTGGCTTGGGGGGCATGCTGAGAGGGCAACTGAGCCCGTGATGGCATGTACCTGTAATCCCAGAGCTTGGGAGGCTGAAAACAGGAAGATCACTGTGACTCCAATCTGTGTGGTGAGGCCCTTTAGACCTTGTATTAAATATGTAGAAAAAAATGACCAGTATTTCACCTTATGATTGGGATCACTTTGTAGTTTTTAATAAGCCACTCCCATATGGATGTGTCTTTTTTTCTCTCAAATTAAATACTGAAATATTATAAATACTGGATCCAATTGCTCTTAAAAGTTTAGAGAACAGGCTACTAAACAAAAATATTAATTTTATATAGTCATTTTTTAGAGTGTTACAGTAATTACGTATTTCTGGCAATAAAGAAAAAGTATATATATGGATGTGTAGATTCTAATGTTATATGTAATTATATACAAATTGGTTGATATTTAAATTGTAGAAATTAGTATATGCACATTAAAATATGGCACATTTAATGTTCTGCTGAAGAATAGAGAAAAGAACAAATTTGTAAATATTTTTCCATATAAAGTTAAATATCATTAGACGTATTATAATATTGCTAAAAAATAATGATAAACAATATTTAATTCAGTTTTCACTAAAATTTCTCTTAAAATATTTTGCTTTTCATTTTAAGAATCCAGCCTCACTGAGATCTGAATTTACTGATAAAACTTTGGCACTTTTTTTTTTAATAATTTAACTGTAAAAAGAATTAAATGTCTGGAAATATTTTCTTTATATCAACAACAAAGGTTATCACTTTGTGATTGGTGTGAAATATGGTTAGTGTGGTAGCAATCTTCCAAACATACATCTTAGATAATGAAATTGTTTTCATCTATAAAAGAGAATGTTGATTTATCAACTCATGAATACTTTCATGTTTTCTTGAAAGGAACCAAAATTCATAGAAACACAGAATCTTTAAGCTAGAAAGGGATGCGGTTATGGTAGAGTTCAAATACCTCATTTTATACATGAGAAAACTGAAAACTGATTTCCCATTCCCAACAAAGAGGACTGACAAAGTTCTTTTTAAGTCCTTTTGCCACAGATAATTCTATTCCCCTCCTCTACAAACCACACACAGACTTTTTCACATGTTCTGAAATCTCGTTTTGTGTCCATCCCCAGGCAAACCCAAAGCCTCTCTTGCCCCACGTAAGTACAGTTCACGAGTGTATCCTTGCTCTTCCTTGGTATAACTTACAATACAAATAAGGTTGGAATATTTCTTCTTCCCCTTCACAATCATTTTTTCAAGATTCATCTGAAGAGTCATTTCTTCCAGGCAGATCTCCTTGATCTGAAGACTGAGAGAAGTTATGTTTTCACTACACTTATCATAATGTTCTGTTTTTGCATCTATCAGAATCTGTATATGATTCCATTGTGGTTATGTCCTGAACTTACTGCTACCCATTCTCCTGGGTCTAGCACAGTGCAGGTGGGTCTCGAAGAATATTTGCTGCATACACAAAGAAACTCATGAACAGAATCCTATTGCTATTACATTCTCAAGCAAATACTCAACCAGAAATAGGTACATCTCATGGGAGATCCTCTGGACAGACATAATAAAAGCAGGCTTTGACTGATGACCATATATTCTTCCTAGGATGCTGAACTGACCTCACTGAAAAACAAAACTACTGCCAGAAGTTGTACACTGAGAACTGGCTGCTTGACTGACTCTCTTGAATGTCTTTTATGGTGGAAGTTCAGCTTGGGAAACTCTTAAGCCTTGGCTTTGCCTGGGTCTTTGAAAAGCACTTCTTGTTCCATGCCAGTGGTCAAAGCCAAACCTCGGTAAAATTCTTTGAAAAACCTTACATGACCCAGTGGACAAAATGATGTACTATATGAATCATAAAGTTTTCAAGGGCTTCAATCCATGTTATTTACTAAGCAACCATAATTTGTAATGTTTACTTAAACACTGGCTATCAAAGAAACATTTTGAAACACTTAGCCTCTTGTATCTAAGAAGTTCGTATCTCAAAATTGGATTGTTTGAATGCACTGCATGAAAAGATTTTCAGCGGGCTGCTACCCCATCTACCACAAGGACCAGCAAAAGCACATCTGCAGCCATCATGAGACTGTCACATCTGGACTTTGCTCCAGCAAAAGCAGCCACATCATTGTTGTTGGAGTTAGGCAATCTGTGCCAGACATGAGTGTTTAGTAAAACATGAGTCCTTAAGGGTTGGTGAGACAGCTCAGTGCAGTAAGCACCCGCTTAGGCAATTGCAGGACCTGGGTTCTATCACTGGTGCAACATGCCATACCGGCCCCACTCCTACTGAGCCAGGCACTGAGACCAGGTGCAGTGGTGCATGATTGTAATCCCAGTGATGGGGAGGCTGCAAACAGGAGGATCACTACGACTCTGAGCTACACAGTGAGACTCCATACCAAATACATTTAAAAAATGAGTCCTCGTTACAACTGCAAGAGAAAACATGACACATCTTATTTCTAAGCAAGGAAGTCCCTTCTGGAATACTTTACTTAACCTCTAGAGTATTATATATTTTTTTCAGCATCTGATACACTTTACTGGTTGCTTTAGCATTTAAAATGAATTAAGTTCTATTAAACCCCATTTTTAGGTAGTTTCATCAGCATAGCCTAAGGGGATATAAAGCAAGGAGATTTGTCTGGCAGAAATCCAGATACTAATGGTGCTAAAATGCCTTCTTATTGCATTTAAGTCAGTAGTTAGGTCAAGTAGACAAACATATTTTAGAGTATGTTTAAATAAGCACTCCATTTAGTGCTGCTTTTCAACTCACACATTTACTTCTCCTTATTCTCTTTTCTGTCTAATAGAAGGTGACATAGTTATGGACACATTGGACTTTGTGCCTGGACAAATTGAATTTTTGAGCTAAGCTCTGGAGACCTAAAGCTCATGGCAATAAAACGATCATGAGGAAGAAGTCAGGGGCATCCACAAAACACTGTGAGGACAGAAAGGATGAGAAGGGAGTAAGTCCTTATCATGCAGGATCATAAACATCAAGGTAACATATGTCCCTGGAGATCTGACTGCATTTCATTGGCTAAAGTGGGAAAATTGGCCACCAATTGTGCACACAAATTTATGTTTTGTTTAGTCTGAGAAGAAAATGAATCTAAGTATTTATTTATGACTAATATGGTTTTGACAGACAGTAATATAACTAAAGCAATTAACAAGGATAGTGGCATTTTAATTATAATCATCTAACCATAAAATAAATTGGAACATATATTTGTGTAGAGTGCAGAAATACTGAAAACATTAGCAAGAAATTAAAAGCATAAGGAAATATTTCAAAAGCTGGGCCATTCTAAGTTATGTTGTACACAAGATGGCTACTCAATGGAATAAAAACAAAATTTTTAAACAAATCATGTTCAGAGAAATGTTCAGAAACATGTAGTGGGATATATAGTGAGAAAAAATGGACATGAGAATTTGGTGTGATTTTTTGAAAAATGCTGATGAGTCACATGAGGCAGAAGTCCATTTCAAATATTTCTTTTACCTGTTCCTATGCCTCTAGTACTACAGAGAACTGAGAATGGAGACTAAATAAATGGTTGATCACTAGCGATGGTGGGTGATTTGATGGATAGGTAGAATGGTGGTTGGATGGAACAACACAGGCTGGGAAGGAGCCAGCCAAAGCAGAAGTCAGTATAAAATCCAGGACATGTTTTTTTTGTTTTTTTTTTTTGTATGTTATGGAAGGGTCTACAAGGTGTTCAGGGTCTCACTACTAGATCGGACTTGTAGCGATGACCTGTTTGCAGCCTCTCAAGAACTGGGTTTACAGGCCCACGCCGCCATACCCTGACTCAATTAACGTCTCAGTGCTCCCCAGGGACGGGACTGGCATGCCAGGCCTGGGGATCAAACCCCTAGCCCTGTGCCTGCTTGCAGGTGCTTTAATCCACTGAGCTATTTGTCCAGCCCAAATCATGCAATTTGAAAGGCAACAAAATTAGTACTTTAAAATAAGTTTCCAGCAACACATTCTGTCTTTCAGAGATTGTAAAGTTAACATTCCACAAGGAAAAAATTTTCTGCTGATATGGTCCATTGATAGTTCTTTGTGCACAACTATCAGATGACTTTTGAAGACCTACGAATGATCTATCCTTTTAACAGGAACTTGGAGGTCAAAGTATGATGCAGTTCTGAAGGCAATTAATTTCAAGACCTACATATGGATGAAATTCGTATACTGGATCACACAGTTGCTTAAGAATATATGCACAGAATATCTGAAATGGAAAATATTGATGTACCTTGTTCCTACCAAACTTTTTTTTAAAGAGGGCACAAAGTAATATTAAAACAAAAATTTCCAAAAGATACAGAATTTCACTAAACAATAATATGAATTTCTCACTATTTGTTTGTACTGCGTAATGTTGTCTTCAAATTTAGTTGTTCATCTTATCAGAAATATGATAGCAAAATTGAAAGAAGAAAGAAAAAAACAAAATATATGTATATATAATAAGAAGAGAGTAAAAGGACAAAGAATTCCAAAAAAAGGAGACAAAACAGATTGAACATTAACTTCTCTTTTCCATAGACAAGAAGAAAGCCACAGTACAGTTGTCCCAACCATCCTGCTTACATATATAGATATATCTCTCATTTTAACCATAAAGTAAATGTTCTCTCTCTTTTAAATGTATTCTGTTTCCTCTGCCACCCAGATATTTATTTACATTTGTTGGTTTAATTTCTCTTTCAGATTTTCTTTATGCTCTACCATCTCTCCTCCTATATTTGCCTCTCACTTCTTCATCAACATGAAATATTCCTTTTGCTTATTTGCAGATGTTTGTACTTTCTGATGGTGTAGTAGCTGGCAACCATGGTTAAGTTTTTCCTGTCCTATCTGTTGCTCAATGCTCACACACTCTTTTCAGTGCTTGCAGCATCTTGCTTAAAGTGTAGGAGAACAGTAGATAATATATACTTGTTCACTTGATCATAGGATAAACATTCAATGTTTTGTCCCTCAAATGTTTTTTATTGAACATAAAACTCTTAGCATTTACTGAATAGAAGTAAAATTAACAAATCTGTACAATGGATTCTCGGCAGCTTACTAAGTCAGCATATGCATGGACCTCTGATGTATGTCCATCCACTGAGAAATGTCATGGTCTGCTGGGAACTATAATGCTCACTGAAGAGAATCATTTTATGTATACTAAGATATCTGTCTTGTGAAATTAAGCCAGTTATTCAAACTTGTACAGAAACAACTTGAGAAATATTAAAAGCTGATAGAAAAGGTAGCTCCAGTTTCTAGATCTATTTCAGAAATCTGGTCAACAGACTTGACCTACACAGTCACACAACAGCTGACGTATATTTAAACTATTTTAGTGATGGGCACTGAGAAGTTTAATTCTTTTGGAGAAGTAAAAACTTCAGTGTGTAGAGAATTCACTTCTTCCCCATTATCATAATATTCAATTGGACTAAATTATCCTGTAACCGCATTTGATCGTGCAGCTCCCGAAGCTGGATTCATTTACCTTAAGATTGGTAAAGTCACAGCTGAAATTTCTCAAGAGTTTGCAGCATCAGAGTTACTTCCCTTTTCCTTCTTAATTTCTTTACTAGTAAAAATTTGAAAACTGGCACAGAATGTGGAAAGTCAGTATGAAAGAAATACCTCTGGTCATCACCTGTACTTTGGAAAGGTCAACAAGGGGAGGATGTAAAACTTTTTAAAAAGTCATGTCTTCAAGGCTTTTCTTGTTTTAAGTCAATTAATCCTCCAAGAAAAACCGAAATCATTTTACTAAGTAGAGAATGAGGGACCGCACTTGTGTCTATATCTTGGGAAACCACTATCACAGATATTTTCATTCTGATTCAAAGTGAATTAAGGTGAGTTCATTAAAGGACAAGGTAAAAGTTATTCTTGTCTCCATAGGGCTTTAACCGACATACACTTGTTTACTTTCAAGAGATAGGAGAATTGTGAATCTGTGTTAAAGGACACAGTTCAGACACAATGAGGATCCTACCGACTAAGCGGGTAGATATCACAAAATCAGCTTAGGGGAATCTAGAGACCACAGGATGAGGCTATGGTAAGGGTGTCATCTGTAGATCAAATCTCATACTTGGTAGGGACTAGAGGCCCTGAAGTTGAGAAAGCCATGAAAGTATCAGAGAAGACACAATAGCAAGAAGAGAGGCAAGTTAGTTCAGGGGGGCTGGAAAGGTGGCTTCCTTCATCTGGGGATGAAGTAAATCACTATGTGAGTTAAGTAATTGGTTTTAAAGTAAGAATGAGATGATGGATATAAATAATCAGAAAGCCAAAAGTAAGATGTGTGTGTGTGTGTCTGTGTGTGTGCGTGTGTGTACATGTGAACAATCTGACAAAAAGTGGTAGTCAAGAATAGAGTGTTGAAAAGTATACTGCAGGACATAAACTTGACTAAAATCCGAGATTCTTGCACTCTGTTCAAGCAATCATTGAGATATTATTTGTTGTTCAGCACTTTAAAACATTTAAAAATAAGCAACACAAGCTAATAGCTCCAGTCATAAACCATACATTTCAACTGTTCATTACAAGCTTGCATTTAAAACAGCCACTTTCATAAAGAAATAAGCTTTAGTCTAGAGAGAAATTGATAAGGAATTGTGGACCTCGATGTGTATAACCATTAAGACACTGAAAAGATTTTGTGCCCGAGAGGCAGGCCAGAAGCCCTCACGTGGATAATCCAGGACTTTTATTTCCTGCACAGAGCATGGAGGATAGTAATTTTGAAGGCACCATCAGAAAGACCCCTGACTGAGCCAAACCACATCTGTCTATTTTTGGACAATAAAGGGTTGAACTCCCTTTCCCTGGATTTAAAAGTTGGCTTTCAAAGAGTGCAGCTATTTCAAACCTGCAGCTGGCAGACCATGGAATTGACGCAGTATAATAACACTGTGCTTCGGAACTGGGAGTTCCGAGGAATGGCAATGGTGCCATCAGACTCTTCAATGAGAAGTTTAAAGATGATTTTAGCGATGCTAAGCTCAACTGCTCAGTGACAAAGGTGGTCCCTAACTGTCCTTTCTGTGGGATCAGATGCATGAGCGTGCACTCTGTAGGCTACAGCAAATAACACATCCTGCCTGGTCCAGAAAAGCGTAAAATGTGTAATCACGATCTATTAATAGGAAAGGCTGAGTGATAAATAGTGTCTCAAAGATGAAAATATTGTCCAATAGACAGCAACCATCACAAAGTCCTTCTTCAATCGTGCTACTATATGATTTTTAAGTGTCTCTTGTTAAACTAGTAACTTTATGTACAGTCTATAGGATATTGAGAGTAGAAAATAGTTCGTTGAAATTATAAAGGAGGCTTGGCTTTGAATTACAATCCTTTCATTGAAAACTTCTAAAATTAAATCTACAAGTTAAATAGACATTTATTTAAGGAAAAATAGTGCTCTCAAAATTTTGAAGTGCCCTAGGGCTCATTCCTGGGATCTTTTAGCTCCTCTCCATAGGTAATCTAATTTACTTCCATGGCTTCAGATTCATCTATATGATAATGACTCCCAAACTGTATCTCTAGCCTTGACCTGTCCCCCCATCTGGAGGAGAGTATCTCTAAGGAATGGCTAATACACATCTCACATTTATCATGTTCAAAACAGAACACTTCACTGTCTTCCCCATTCCTTGCCCTCCATCTCTCCTTCCCTAGGTTTGTCTCATCTCCACTGGCTAAATACTGCTCCAGGCTGCCAGTTTTCCTGATCCAGTCATGTCAAAAGGCTTCCCTCACTCTTCTCTTTCTTTCTTCAGGGCACAAACTGAGGAGGTGTACCCGCTGAACATCCCCCAGCCATGTCACTTGGTCTCTGCCTCTTCCAATCCTATCTACCGGTTCACCACCTTCTGCCTCTTGAATGTTCTCTCTGCCCTTTCTTGGGCTATTTTCTCACACTTTGCCCAAGTAGTCTGAAAAAGTGGTTTTCTGTTTAAAACCTTAATAGCTTCTCATTATATTTACAATTACATCTAAATTTCTAACCCTGGTCTGGGGAGACGCAGATAACCTGATCCTAGGCTCCTTATGTCCTCATCTAATAGCCTTTCTTCTGGGCCAAATATAACGGCAATAGAGCAGTCTACTTCTGAATCATACCAATTTTGTTATCCACCTACAGATACATGATAGCTGAGGCTTTATCTGCCAGGAGTGTTTTCCCCTCTAATGTTATGTGGTTTGGTCTTTCTTTCTTTTTTTCTTCTCTCTTTCACTCTATCTTTTTTTATTTACAACTTCTCCAATTTAGTTCCCTACAGAGTATTTATCAGTAAATTGTAATCTCTATTTTAACTAAGCCATTGTCTTTACTGTTCTCTGTTGAATGTTCAGTACCTCAAAAGGTGCTGGCCTTCAGAGTTCTTATGCTGTTTGTAAATACAAGTATCACCAAGTTTTGGGCAATTAAATTCTTTCTAAATTGATAGATCAATTAAAAAATCATCATTTAGAGTCCCTCCAAATTCACTTGAGCAATTCTGTAATCTGTAATGATGCTGTAACCTATTTTCTATACAAATAGTTCAGTTGAAGGAAAGAAATGTGGAAGTAAACTAAAGATATGAATTTAGTCACTTATTTTCTACCTCATACTTTAACAATTTGACAATTGTACTACTAAGCCATATACAAAGCATTGATCACAGTTTTATAGCCCAAGCCATTAATATTAAAAATGTTTCTATTTAGTTCATAAATAAAGACTACTTGGCTCTTTTTTAACAACTGAGCTCTGTATTAAAACAACTAAGCATATCTGTTAAGAAATTTTAAAATGATACTATATTTGATCAGCACATGGGAAGAGCAGATTGAAGTTGGTTTTTGCTGAAATTTCGCCTTTCCTCCTCAGTAGTAGAGTAACTTCAGGGGAAATTTTAACTTTTTTGAACTTCAGTTTCCTCCTTCTAAAACTGATAAGATAATACTTAAGTTATGAGATTGTCAGAGAAAACCTCAGCAATTCTCCACACAAGATTAAAAATCTACATTATAACCAATTCTTGTCTCTGTATTCTTTCTTCTTGCTCATTGTATATATTTCTTTTTAAATACCAAGATTTTTTTATTAATTACAGTTAATAATTTACTTTTCTAAATGTGACTCTGTGACCAAATTAAAGGAGTGCTCCCACAGAAGATTAGTGGATTAAATCTTTTCTGTCACTTTGCTTAGGACTCTTCCAATTATTTTTCGTTTTTCATTTTTCTTTATGTATTTTTTGCAGGATCTCACTATGTAGCTCAGACTCATAGTTATCCTTCTGTTTTTAATCTACCCTGAGCTGGGATTGCAGGTGTGTGCCACCATACCCAGAATCAGTGGCCAGCCCAGCAC
>NDGM011190111.1:0-12045 GCA_002564305.1 Octomys mimax
TCAACATGAGCTGCTTTTAAATACTCAAGGGAATTTTGAAAACAACAATCAAAAGTCCGAACTTCACCCCGCAGGTTACCCAGCATCTAAAACGCTAAGCCGAAGAAAGGCTGTATTGATGGCTTTTCCACTGATTTGAGATTTGACCTTGAATAAATCATGTTTAACTTCTCAATGCTTCAGTTAGCTTTTGAAAGATATGTGTGGTTGTGTACGGCCCGTGGGAAGGCAGTGACTGAAATTCACAACAGGGGGACTTGAAGGAAAATTTTATTGGGAACCAGCAGTGGGCATGAATGCAAACCTCATGCAGGGGGCTATTTGTGAAGATCTTGGTGTGTGTGGCTGCTAAGAGAGATAGGGGGTTTCCTTGTAACAATCGTTCTATATTTGATAGAATTAAAATTTATATAAGTATATATTGTTTTGTATTATGTTATGTTTACTCCGTATGTTTATTGGTTTGTCCTTTAACTCCAGAAAGCTTTGTGTTCATGCATCTTCTGCCTGTAATGGGATTTTTATTTATAATATTACAACTTAAATTGTAATCAAGCGGTAACAAATTTCATTTAACGTGCAAAGACCTTTAATTTCTTTTTGAAGCAGAAAACCTAAGCCAATCATTTAAAAAACTGCCTTGGAGGTGATCTAAATGGTTCTTTATTCATTTGGAGAGGAGAGAGGAAAATCAGCAGTATGTATTGAGCACCTACTCCATGTCTGATATGTGGCTACTGTGTGCCACATAGACATCCTGGGTGACTTATATTCGATGTGTCCTACTTTTCTAGTGTTATAGGACTCGGTTGTGAGGGCCACAGTCCACAGGCAGAAATGACATATACCCATTGCTACTGATAATCAGAGGAGGACATTTTAATTAGCGGCACTCAGAGCTGCACATTGCAACACGGGCTGGGAGGACCTCGCACACCAGCTCGGAGACCTCCTGACACACCTGAGCCGGATTGCAGCATGGGCTGCACTGCGTCTCCCTGGTTAAGTCATTTCAGTTGTTGCCTCAGTTCATTGGCATCATTGTAAAAAGGGTCTGTAAGTTGCAGTGCCTCAAATTTGAGCAAAAGCATACAGGCTTTGAATGTATTCAGAGCCTGGCTCCAGAGTCCTGGCTGCAGTAAATACAGAAGCCAACAGCTCCACGTTTAGATGAGAAAGCATTTCAAAGAAAGCCCAGCACAGGCTTATATATTTAATACAGTATCCATGACTCACTCTCTCTTTGCTCTCTTGGTCCAGCCGTTATTCATTCACTGCTTGCCCCACAGGAAGGCTCCTTTTGAAGTTCCCTTTGGCTGGTTTGCAAGACATATAAATATACACCTTGGGGGAATATGGGTGAGAGAAAAGAGACAGAGGTCGCCATTTTTAATCCTGGTGCTGCTGATAACAAACTATGTGGCCACATATTTGGACAGCAAGGGAGGATGTTTTTAAAATTTGTTCTCAGCCACCAGGAGGCAGGTATCATTCTGTACAAGGACTTGTCTTGAGGTTTCTCAGAAGTCTGCAGCATTTGGGTTGTGGAGGCTCCTGCAGGACCCCTTCAGGGTGGATCAGCCCCTGACAGGCTTGGGAAGGGGTTGCAACAGTGCTTCGCAGTGACACAGATTGAACTATCACACTGAACTGTCATGCTGAAGTCCATCAATATGTGCAATTACTGTCAGTCAATTAAAAATAAAAATGTCCTGTAGAAAAGGATCCTTAGCAGTTAGGGCTAGAGGGCTGGAAGAACTGAAAGGAATACAAGTGGGGTGATGAGGAAGAGGGGGCCAAGTTCTCCAGAAGCTGCCACCCCTGCTTGAAGTGTTGTTCTTGGGTGTTTGGTTGTGGCCAGTTGTACTGAAATTGTGTGTCCCTGGGGGTTTCAGTGCCAGCCCCACCACTGACGTTCTTGGCCAGCTCTTTGTGCCACAGCTTCTTCACCCGAAGAGTGGGCCGATCTCCCACCTACAGGCGAGTTGAATCAGTGTGTGTACCAGGCCAGAGAACTGCGCCACACAGCTAGAAGGTGCCACCACACTACCTGCTATTATCATGTTTCTCTTCTTTGGTGTTTTCTAACTTGTGTTGCGTTTAGGGTAAGAGCAAGTGCATGGGCGGTGGGGCTGGTGGGAGGGAAGCCTAGGGCTGTGGAGAGTGGGGCAGAGTGTGGCTTCTACTCAAGTCCCAGACTTTGCCTGCACATGGCCTGTTTAGTTTTCATCACCCAGCCCTGTTCATACCACTCCAGACTCCCATACCCAGCACAAGACCCTTATTCTCCAGGATGCAAAGGCTTCCCAGGCTGTTGCAGCCCAGAAAAACCTCCCTACTCACTGCGCTCAGCCCCAAGTATCTGTGTACACAGATCCTTTGACCATGTCTTCTCAAAGGCCAGGCCCTCTCCCTGGGACTGGAGACCTTCTCCTCCTCTCAGCACCCAGGGTGTTGTGTAAGGGAAGGCACCTGCTGTCTTCTCCAGCCCTCTCTCTGTCGTAATCCCAGCATGCTCATGACTTTTGGTGTCTGGAAGCCTCAGAGCCTTCTCAGGAAAAATGCGGGTCTTGACAAAGTAACCACCACATTTGTCCTTGCAGATTTCTTGTGTTGGAGTAGGTGGTGGAGAAATGCATATGGGATGAATGAATGAATGAATGGACTCTCCAAGGTGTTGGTTATTGCTTAAATTACAGTTGTACTCAGTAGCTCATCTGCTTGGTGAAGGGATGAAATGGTCTCACTGACAAATCAGTCATTTTTGGTGCACAGAAATTTGTTCATTTTTGGAGTCTAAATTCTTTTTTGTTTTGTTTTGTATCGGGCATCAAACTTAGGACCTTGCATTTGGCAGACAGGTGCTTATGCCACTGAGCTATCTCCCAGGCCCTTGGAGTCTAAATTGCAGCCCACACTGAACTCATATTTACATTAGTAACTTGTCTATAAAGAAATGATTTTCTATGCTAAAGGTAATATACATAATGGCATGGCCTAATAACTGTTGGGCACATAAAGATGTGTTTTTAAGCACTTTCAAAGTCTGTGCCTACAGTTTATTATGGATGGCATAAAATTATGTAAAATATAATTATATAAGATCATCTAGTTCATTCATGAAATAATTTGATCATTTAAAAATTCTTCTATGATTACTTAAGAGATTTAAAGCTGTATCTCTCCCTTAAAACTTTGTAACTTGTAATGATCTTCCCTTTGTATCAAGCGTCTTCTCTGAACCTATTTACTGAGTATATAATATTATTCTTTTGTATATTAAAATAATTAAAAGAGATGCTGGTTTAAATCTTCAACATCAAATACTGCTTTGGAATTGTGTTCTATTTATTCATTTTTCTAATAACCATATCAGGCCCCCAAATCATTGCTCTGTTTTGATAACCAATGCATCTTTTTGCTCTATATTTACTGATATTTGAAAGTTTAAACAATTAGTAAGGATCTTGAGTGCATTGCTCTTAATTTACTTAATTAACAATTTAATAGGGGAATCAATTTGTCTATTTTTACAACTGTCTTTGTATGTGGTGTAATCTCAGAACAGTAACTTCAGAATTGAGAAAGATTTGGGGTGGTAAGTTACTGTTTTTTAAAACTATTATTTCTTTTCAGAAAAGGATAGCTTTGATACTGTTTGTCCTACTAGACCAAAGAGCAAGTGTGTTTGGTGTCTAATTAGCCTCCAGATGACTTGAACTCTTTAAAGATCCACTCAAAGTAGAGCCCTGCTAAGAAATTATTCTGTGTCTTGAGTAATCCTATTCATACAGCTTTAGTAATCTGTGTTTAAAAATGATAATTGGCACAACCCCAAAGAGTTCTACCTTAGTGTTTTAGTTTAGTGTTATCACTGAGCTAGCTATAAAAGTCTCTCTGCATTGGTGAACAGAACCTCTTGCTTTGAAACACTAAGAGAGTAGGAAGCACCTCGCTAGGGCGCCACATTAGTATAATGACCGAGTTCAATATTATGACCAGAAAGCAAAGAAATGTGGATGTCCTGGGAGGGCAACTGGAGAGATTGTGGGGCCGAGAAGTAACAGTTCCTCTATTCAGCAAATATTTACCCATCAGCCCTTCATATACATTTGCTCTTTGTGTGCTTGGATATGAACATTTTAGATCTGTATTTAGTTTATTCTCATAGATCTATTTAGACTTTCCTAAAATGTTCCCCTTCCCTCCTTTTTTCTTTTAAAATAGCTCAGGAAGGTGTTGGAGTAAACGTAGTTCCTCGTGTGGACATGGCTCTCCTCCTTATGTGGGCATGAATCAGTCTTACAAGAGAGAATGACGAAGCGGTGGTTCTGGAGCACTGTGCGGGAGGGCCAGTGAGTGGTGACCTCACGGATTTTGGGAAGGGAAGAAAGAGTTTAAGACATGGTATTTTAACCAAGTTGATCTTCTAAATTTGGTATCTGATGTGATACCTGGGTGGAGCTGTGTCTGTTTCACCTCCACCAGCTTGCCCTGACTTGGATGGGGGCAGGTTTCCAAGGCCTTGGTCTCCTCAGGAGTGCATCATCCCCTTGTTGTTGAGACATTCTCTAGCCTTTATTGCTGTGTGTAGTTCAAGCTTTTCTCTGGATGTTTTGACTCCTTAAGAAACTCGCAGTAACAAATTAACAATCACACTCCTCTGGAATGAAAACATGCAGTAGTGGAATAATAAATAGCAGTTCTGGAAGCCTGAATAAACAGAAAACTCAACACTCACACTGTAGAAGGCTGTGCAGGAGTCTGGTGTCCAAGATACTCCAGCAAGAACACCATTTAAAGCAAAGAGGCATGAATTTTTTTTCACTGTATTTTCTGACAGGCTATGTTGTAAAACCACAGAGCCATTTTCATTCTCCAAAACCTAGTTAATTTTAGTCATCTACCTGCCTGATGTCCAGTGATTTTTTTTTTTTCTAGTGCCAGAGATTGAACTCATGGCCTTCCTATTG
Source organism: Octomys mimax (assembly GCA_002564305.1). NCBI lineage: Eukaryota > Metazoa > Chordata > Mammalia > Rodentia > Octodontidae > Octomys > Octomys mimax. Next base: position 4,974 of record NDGM011190111.1, read on the forward strand.
AGCTACATTGGCAGCTATCTTTATTTGTTTTATTTTTGAGATAAGATTTTGCTAAGTTACTCAGACTAGGTTTGAACTTGTGATCCTCTTGCCTCACCCTCCCACAGTGCTGAGATTACTGCATTCACCACGCTGTGTGGTTATAAGTGGACCATAATGGTGATAATAGGTCAAAAATTAAAATAAGGTGCAGAGTTTCTTTGGGAAACTCATGTTGGTCTGGGCTTCTGCATTTTTTTCCTCTGGAGAAACCAAGAATAGTAACAAGAAAATGCTGCCTGACTGCTGTCATCCCACACAGCCTAGTGTTGAGATGTTGTCACTGCAAGCCCATGTACAGCCAAGGGCTGAATAGTTGTCACATCCCAAGTTTAAATCCCAACAAGGGTGTGTGTGGACAACTCCAGTGGCTTCCTGTGGCCTATCCATGGGGTTCCATGCTCTGGGTGTTTCAGTTTCTCATTGGTGGAAAGTCCATTCCCAGAGGTGAACTCATGAGTTGCAACAGAGGCCAACATCATGAAAGATTTCATAGCTCCTTCCTTGCTACCCCTGCTTGGAAGAAAACTTGAATGTCCGCAGAATCTCAAGAACATGGGCTTTGAAATTCCAACTAATCAAGATGTCTAAACAACTCTCGGAGATTTCATACATTTTCTTTCAGTTCATAAATACTGAGGTATTGGGGCTTAGTGACTTTTCTTTGCTTCTCCTTAACAGTTCCAGCTTCTTATGAAAGTTGCCCAGGCTTGGACAAGCTGCCTGGCAAAGGGGACCCCCATTTCCTCAGTGCCTAAGGCCATGGAGCTCTTTCCTTACCTGGCTAGAAAAGCTGATGGGGCAAAATTTCAGTCTGAGGCTTGTGAGTCAGACAGAGGGAAAGATTGAAATGTTATTAACATGAGAAAAATCTTTTGAACATGAAGTCATCATGCTTGAGGTTACTTTGAACTTTCCTCATAGTCTCTTTTATGATTTCTACTAGCATCAACATGCTTCAGCTTTATGCTAAAGAGCACCACAGAGTAAAATCGGATGTGAATCTGAAATTACAGCATCGCCAGAGACTTTCATACTGTAGAAACGCTGTGCTGTGATAGAGATTTACTTGGCTTGTGGGCTGTTTTTTAATGGCTTTTGAGTTCAGGAATTTTGAAAAGTCAGATTCTTTGTAATTTAAATTTCCTTCTAAGCAAGGAAGTACACTATGTTATTAATTTTAAAAATATATATACTTAGAAGTTAAAATTGTGTAATTATCTTAATGTTCCAGAGCTTCTTTTGTGACTAAACATTGGAACTTGCTCTGTTGAATGCAGGGAATTTGTCCAGAAAAGCTTAAGGAAATTTAGCCTACGCAGGGAAATTTGCTAGATGTATAAATAAAGGTTTAACTAAAGGGGTGATGCACACACAATTTTATTTTATCTATGAAAGATTGGGTTTAAGTTTGGACTCTTTGTCCTCTTTTTAGGATTAAGTAATAATTATAGCTTTTTGTAGTTGATTTATAGTAGTAGGTTGTGTGCAAGTTGACTGTTTAAGTAACTGAACTCACTTCAGTTGCATGAGAACAGATTTTTTTTTAATCTACAAAATACAGTTTTTATAAGTGTCAGTGTCCCTAGAGACGGTGTACCTGGAATCTTAAAATAGGAATAAAGATAATAAAGCATGTCTCTCTGCCTTGGAAGGAATGGCCTCTCCCAGTGGAATGTAACTTTAAATAACTCAAAGTTTAGAATTTTTAGTTGAAATAATGTGTAAATCATGGAAATGCCTTTTAATTCTTAAGTAGAATTCTCCTTTACTTCTGAGAAGTGTGCATAAATGTTTAGAAGAACATAGCCTTGAGTATTTGAAGTGTAGCAAACCAACAAAAAAGACAGTTTTATGCATGATAACATACATTCAGAGTTGCTAGGTAAAAATGCCTTATTCCTTTTTTGGAAGAGAATTCGTGTGTGTGTGTGTGTGTGTGTGTACATGTGTATGTGTTTGAAACCCTTAAACATAACCAATCTTTATGTTACTTATACTGACGAACCTGTAGTTATCTACACTGGTTTCCCAGAGTTAAAAAAAAAAAAAAAAAAGGCAACAATCAACTTATTTGAGCTTTAGCAAATTAGATACATTAACTTACTGAAGAACATAAGAAACAAAGCCTTAGTTTTTATCGTAGGAATTATGAATACTATTTGGTAAAGCTGATATGGAGTCAGCTTTGACAACTGTTTTAACTCTGGGACTATAATGTGCTTGTCTTGTACGCTTGTAGATTTTTCTAGTTATTTTGATCTTTTTTCATTATTTACTATGAGTGCAGCACGCATGTATACATGGCCAACAAAAGCGATAGTTAGATGGCTTCATGTACAGAATCTGTTTTATTGAACAGAAAGGGGAGAAACCCTCTTGTTTGTAATTAGACTATAATCAGTAAGCCCTTCCATTGGCTTTCATCCATTTAAATATATTTTTTGCTTTTGTGACTTCACACATGCCAAGCATATAAATGCATTTGGAATTTAAAACAGAACATTTTAGGAAAGCTGGAAACTCAACATTTCATTTACTTGTAAAGTTTCTGATCATTGCCGCTTGCTGGGCTTTGAGCCCTTTCTCAGCACCAGGAGGCCGGGGTTCATGCATCTGCCTCCTCTTGCTGGTTCATGATGCTCCCTGCTGCAGCAATTCCGGAGAGGCCCGAGAACATGTGCGTGGACCATGCTTACCCTTCTCTCACGGCCTCAGCCTGAGGTGATGCTGAGTGGTTTGGAAGGTAAGGCACCTTCCTGGTCCCTGACCTGTAGGCCTGCTGCAGAACTGTGTGCAGGTGACTAGGTGGAGGCTGTGCAACATGTGTCCTTTCTCTACTGCTGCTGCAAGAAGGTTGGGTGACAGCTCTTCCTTTTTGGCTGCTGAACTTTTCAGAATGTCCTCATGCTCCCTAGGGATGGTGGCACAGCATGGCAGTGTATGTATAGATATTTCTTTGGGGAGAGATTTATAGCTCTTATCAAATCTGTTCTTGAACGATCTGTAAGAACCATGCTCATTTAGAATTGAGAGAATTTGGACATCTGAGAAAAACTGATAAAAGAAAAGCTAACAAAGGCTGAGTCACAGGAAACATTTTTCAATCTATTAAAAATAATGATGACGTGGCTGCATGTTGAAGTATGTTTGGTCAACATTGCAGACGTACTTGGCTTGTGCTTAAAATATATTTTATTTTGAAGTAATGGAAAAATAATATGTAGGGGCTTGTAGCACCCAGGTTCAGAGGGAGGGCTAGATCCCCATGGCCTTGTTGATCATAATGCCTGATTTTTTATCTGTTAGAAGTAACTCAGCATGAGACAAAGGAGGTCTGTCTGTGGGAACATGTGGAGTCAGGACAAATAGCAACCTCGAAGTCCAGGCTTCTGCTTAGCATTTGCATCAAGAGCTCTGCAGCACAGGAAGGATATGGGAGTGTGAAGCCCATTATCCTCGGGCGTGTCAAGCACAAGTATTGTGATCCTGTGCATCACACCGGCATCACATTTGACAGTCTGCAAAACAGGCTTGATAAGGACATCGTGTCTGGGTTCTAGTAGTTACTCTGTGGGTGTAATTCCTGGCCTGGACAGTAGCCAAAGAATGATTTTTCTGGATTAAAACAGGTGTTGCTCCTGTGGCAGCCCTGCAGATAGAGCAGGTTGTGTTGTTTTTGCTAACGGGGTAGAGGGAGCCACTGCTTGTCTAAGGCCATGTGGCCCAGAGGTAAAGGGTTTCGGTCTACTCTTGCATGCTTTAGCTCAACCCAAGTAGTTAAGGTAGAAAGCCACATTTTGATCAATTGAGTTTTAGTATAAGAGAGTTGGAGAGGATGTAAACCTGTGATACCCTCAGACATGCTGGTAATGTGAGTGACACCCAACAGAGAACACTCTTAAGCCAGTACAACAGCATGGTACTGTCACCATGCAGGTCCCCTTTTCACAATTTGGTGAAAGACTACAAAAATAATTGGTTCTTCTCTCTGTCTCTGTCTGTCTGTCTCTGTCTGTCTGTCTGTCTGTCTGTCTCTCTTTCTTTTTCTCCCTCTCTCCACTGTGAGACATGGAGAATTGAACTCAGGGCCTTTGCAGTGAGCTACCTCCCCAGTGCCTTTTACTTTTTATTTTGAGATCAGCTTTTGATAAGTCACTAATTTTCCCAAGGGATATAACAAGGAACAAGATGATCTGAGCCCCTGTCCTCAGAGTGGACCTTTGCTGAGGGGTGACAGATGACAAACAATTGAATGAAATTGTTCCAGACTAGAAAATAGAGCAGTGTGTGGTAGGGTAAAGACAGTGGTTCTGGGCTGCAAATTTCTTCTCCTTGGTGGAGGCAGGGAAAGTCTCTCATGGGATGGACTTCTCGGTGAAGACCCTGGGAAGGTGCTGGACCCAGGTCTAGCAGCTAGAGGTGGTGAAGAGGGTGGAGCTTTGTGGGCTGTACTGTGTCCTGCTTTGTCTCTTATAAGAGCCTGGTCATTGGATTTAGCCCCTACTGGGTAAAGCCAGAATAATTTCACCTTGAGATCCTTAATAACTTCTGCTATGCTCTCCTTTATACCACAACGTCATATTCATGAATTCTGGGATGGAAACGCAAATCTGGGAGGAGCTACTACTCAGCTCATGATGGGAAATACTGAAAGTCTTTGAGCAAGGAAGAATAATAGCATCTCGGTTACTCTTCTCTCATTGCTGGGGCAAATACCCAACACCCAAAATGAAGGAAAGAAAGGCTTATTTAGCTCTCAGTTTCTGCAGGTTTCAGTTCTGACTCAGCTGGCTCCAAAACAGAGTGGTACATGGCAGAGGGCAGCAGTTCATGGTGGCAGAAGGCAGCAAAACAGTAAGAGCAAAAGGGAAGAGTAACAGCAACAATGGCTACAGGGAGCAAGTTTGTTTTTTGTATATTGCATTCAGGCTATCTGCCCCAGGCTGGGAGTAGCAGTCACACCCATAATCCCAGCAGCACTCACACCCATAATCCCAGCAGCACTCACACCCATAATTCCGGTGGATTATGAATTAATCATAAACTCTAGAAGTCCACCCCATGACTGCATGACGCTTTGGGCAGACAACTAGACACAAACCATAACAGATAGCATCTACTATGTTTTAAAAAGGTCACTCTGATGCTTTATGGAAAATGGTTGTAGGTAGACAGAGAATCAATGAAGGAGACCATCTGGGGCTATTGGAGTGGTGGAGATGGGATGTGGAGGGGAGAGAGATGGACAGAGGCAGATTTCAGTTCTGTATCAAAGGAGGACAAGTGAGCTGTGGTTGGACTAGAAACAGCAAGTAAGGAGAAGAATCCAAAACACCTCCTAAGTAGATAGTGTCCTTCACTGAGAAGGAACATACCTGGTCCAGGGACAAGCTGGGACCATGCTGGTGACTTTGAGAAGTGGAAATGTTAGGTCTTAGTTTAGGTGTACAGGTCTGCAGCCAAGTGGATACATAGCCATGAGGGTTGCCAAGCTAGACATGGTGGAGCTGAAAGCCACAGGGCTGGACAAACTCATCTAAGCTGTCTGGGCGTTTTCATAGGATGAAGACTGTGATTCTGTCCTCTAGCATTTTGAAGGTCCCTGGGCTACTGTCCATCAACCTCAACTTCATCCTAAACCCCTGACTTAAATGTCAGAGCCAAAAAAAGAGAGAAAGGTGGGATGCAGGCCATCAGGAGAGCCTGAGTCCAGTGTCATGGGCTGTCACAAAGGCCACTGTGTGGTTGATTTTCATGTCAGTGTTACCATTCGTTTCTTTTTAAATCTTTCATGCTAAGCTTGACAAGCCTGATTGGCAGATTTGCGGTCTAATTTTTCTAGTTTTAGATTATATGCTTTTTCTTCAAGCCATCTTCATTTATTAACCTACATTCATTTTTTAATTTTAATGCACCAATCAATAATTATTTCACTTGACAGTTTTTGACAGTCTGCTGCTACATTTAGCTGCTTAGCATGAATTCAAAAGGTGATCTATCAATTTGTACAAATGAAGTGGAGTTGCTCTTTCTTCTTGTGCTTTGAGGAAACGTAGAAAAATCTGCATGTTTACTCTGCCCTGGGGAATTTTTGATGTAGAATACATAATAGTTTTCTTTATAAGAAAACAGAGGACTATAAAGTATAGTTATTAAGAAAATTTCCATAATAGCAATGTATTTATTGGTTCATTTGAAAGGCCACGTTTCTTTTCATTGAGATTGATATCGTGGAGTTCACCTTTTGTCATCACACAGGTATTTACCGAATCTTCCTCGTGTATACAGCGTTATTCTAATGTTATGGGAAAGAAATAGAGGATCTCCAAGTCATCTAGTGGTCGGAGAAACAAGCCCCGCCCCCAGAGTATGATGGGTAGGAAGACTGAGGAGAGGACCATTTTCTCTTGCTGCATATCTGCGCTTAATGATAGGCCTATGGAGAAATTCCAAGTGCAAACTCAGGGTGAAGGCGGCTCCATCGCCTTCGCGCGCGTCTGTGAACACGCTGAGGTCGGCGATGAGCCCCGCCCAGGCCCAGCAACAGGGAGAGATGCTCCTTCGCTCTAAAAGCCGTGCTGAGGCTCTTGGCACTTCAGAGGGTCTCCCCTGTAGCTGTTGCTTTACATTTTGATCATTTACTGGAGACCATAGACTGTTTAGTTCCAGATTCTAGGTTGCATAACTAACGAAACGCAGCCTTCCCGGCGCAAGGTGTGGCGGACACGGAAGCGAGCCTGCTCCTGGGGAGCCGGGCTGCTGTTCTCCAGGAGTGCGAGGACCCACAGGTCACGCGTCCTGGAAGAGCAGAGGAAAAACAGATCCTGCCTTACTAACGGGCAAGGAGGTGCATCATTTTTCTGCTCCTTTGTGGTTAGTTTTCTTTTCCTTCTCCCTCTGGTGTACTTGGCCTCGCATTTTCTGCCAGGGTTTAGGGAAGCAGGCGCTGACCTTCGGGTGCACTCTTTTATTCCACCCTAAGCATTTTATTAATAGACACCATTCACTCTCTGCTTTTTTTTTTTTTTTT
>NDGM011190115.1:0-19173 GCA_002564305.1 Octomys mimax
GGGGCACTGGACAGGTGGAGGGGTCCTGAGGGCACTGTAGAGGGTCTCACTCATGCAGCATGGCTGAGTTTTGGTCTGGCAAGGTTCCACAGGTGCAGGGAAGCTGCAAGCTCTCCCACATGCTTGCTGGGTCTGGGCTGGGCTGGATCTGGGGGTCCCAAGAGTGTTGCAGAAGTTCTCACTCACTCAGCTGGCTGCCTGTGTTTTGGTCTAGAGAGGTCCCGCGGGTGCCCCCTGTACTAAAATTAAAAAAAATTAAAACAAGAGACCCAACTGAGGGTGAAATAGACCTCAGATAAACAGTAAAAGAGTTTATCACCAGCAGACCCTTGCTTCAAGAAGAAAACAAATGAAATACCCAACTTGAACTATACTGAATTCAAACTTGAATATCAACAAAAACCATTTACAATGTGGGAGAGGAAATTTGGCATTAAGATATCCTATAAGCCTTGTGTATTAGAGGTATTACATGAATTTTGGACTTTGCTAGGTTAGCAAGCCTGTGACTATTTTGTAGTAGCCACTGAAAATGAATGGACTGCATAGCCTCTAAATGAACAGTCTTGGGCAAGTAAAAAGAAAAGTGATAGGAAAGTAGCAGATGTGGGGCCGGGGAGATGGTTTAGTAGAATAATCACTTCCATGGCAAGTACAAGAGTCTCAGTTCAATCCCTGGTTCTGAAAACAAAAGAAAACAAAACAAAACAAAAAACAGATGTTAGAACCACAGAGCTAGGAGTTAGAAATGTGCCAGGGATCGCCACAGAACCCATGTTCTACTTAAATGCCTTTAGCGAAGACATTGGCCTGCTTATAGCAAAACGGAGCTATAAACTGTTCAAACACAAACCAACCATACCCACAGCAAAGTCCTGTATAATTTCTATCGAGACCTTTTTAGAAAAGTTTGTTGACCCTTTTTCAAGAATGGTTTGACCCTTCCACCCATGTGCTTATATAACTTCGATGAAAAACAGGTAGCAAACAATAATTTAAACACTAATAAGAATTTGGAAAGTTGGTATTTTAAAGACACATCCCTTGGTAATTGATAAGGCAAATGGGAAAAAAAATCTAATAAAGACAGAGTGGATCTGAACAGCACAAGACTGGTTGACAGTGACTGCATGAGATCTAGTCCCTCCTCTTCTCGAACATATAGCATGCTTCCTTGTCTCTGGTTTAGGGTGGCTGGGGCTTTGGGTCTAATCAAGGAATAAGAGGAGCAAGGAATGGTGAGCGCTGTTGCTGGGGTGTTTCTGCATGCTGCCCATGGGCAACACTCTATTATTGTTCTTCTTCCCTGCTCTACAGAATAACCTACATCTAACCATGGACACCATAGGTTGCAAGTGGAAGTCAAAGAAGGAGGAGGCTGGGGCCTGGAATCATTGCTTGTTGCAGAGATAATGTATGTGTATTAATCATTTTCCTGTTGCTGGGACATAATACTTGACACATACACTTTAAAGGAGGAGAGGCTCATGGGTTCAGTGTGTTCAGTCCATGGTGAGGGCAGAACCAAGGCAGAAACCCATGGTAGGAGGATCTAGTGGAGGAGAGTTGTCTTTCATGGTATCCAGGAAGCAGAAACAAAGGGAAGAGTCAGGTGAGAAAATGCCCTTCAGGTCCCGCCCTCAGTGGTCCACTTCCTCTGACCAAGCTCTGCCACCAAACATGAGACTTCTGGGAGATACTCTAGATCTAAACCATAACAGTGTGAGATGCTCAAAAAAACCAACTCATGAGGAGTTAAGTGGCTGAGACTGAGGGTGTGCTGTGAAAGTAGCCTTCATTTTCTTAACTAATACAGCAACAGGTGGATTTAGCCGGTAGCCTCAGCACCCTGTGTCTGACAGCGCAGTTTTGTTCCTGCACCTCACCTGTAGAGTATTTGTAAAACACTGTCACAACCAGGTCACAAAGCAAGCTTCTGGGTGCTCTAAAAGATTGGGGTCAGGCTGGGATAGATGTTGCTTAGGAGGCTCAAGGCCTTGAGTTCCATCCCCAAAACTGAAAAAAGCAAGAACAAATAAGCAAATGCAAGTCATTCCTAGAATGCTTAACACTGTTTCCCACGTGGAGGGCCCAAGTGGATGACAAAGGGCAAACCAAGGCTGGTATCATCCTTTGAGTGCTAAACCCAGCAAGACCTCGACGTTTTAGTTTTATGAGGTAATCAACCACACGCAACCCTTTCCTATTATAAATAAACTTGAACTGAGTCTTTAAAAAATCATTTGGGAACTAAAATAACCATATGTGATAAGACATACAAAAACCAACCAGAAAGCATCATTGGAGGAAAACAACAAACGCTATAACATATCTACAGGGGAAAATTGAGCAAAAACATTATGAGACTTACATTAAGAAAACCATAAACCTTGACTAAGGTGCTAGGAAAACCATGAACTAGGAGAGAAACTATGTTCGCAGAGTAGACTAGACATAAAAGAAGCTCTGAGGGGAAACCAGCAATCAGTAAGCTTACTCAAGTCTCGGGGAGATGTTTTGGTGGAGCTGCCAGGTTGCTCTGGAAGAGAAAATACACAAACTACCATGAAGCACCCAGCAAGCACTTCTCAAGGCACACAGGCCACCCCCTTCCCACCAGCCAGAAGCCCCGAGGATGCAGTCTGGCCGTGCCTCGGCATTAAGAGCTTCCTACCGTGATCAGGGCTGGTCCCATCATTAAGGCCTAGGGCTCAACCTGTCTAGATAGGCACATTATCTTTTCTGCCTAATGCCCTTTCCTTTATGGTTTCTCTGTGATTCACAGGTATGTAACTTGGCTACGGCATCTCAGCACAGTAACACTCAAGCCAGGCAATTGAGACTCAAATCTGGGTTATGGTAGCATCATCCACGGGAGAGAGAACCCTGTAGACAAAAGTTTGGGGCAACTCTGAAGCTTTTATGAGTAGAAGCTTGCCTGAGAACTAGGGTATCACCAAAGAGTCAGGAAGGGAGACAGAGAGAGGTAGAAAGAGATGAGGATTGAGATTTTTTTTTTTGTATTTTAGGGAAGTATCTACTGGGTGTTCAGGGTCTCAATACTAGATCAGACTCATAGTGGTTCACCTGTTTACATCCTCCCAAGAGCTGGCATTACAAGTGCACACCACCACACCCAATCTCAATTGCAGTCTCAATGTGCCCCAGGGCAAGGCCAGCATGGCAGGCCTCGGGATCAAATCCCTGGCCCTGGGCCTGCTTGCAGGAATTTTTAATCTGTTGAGCTATTTGGCCAGCTCTGGGATTAAGATTCTTGACAATATAATTTGAACTCCATCCATGGACTCATTACTTGGAAAACCAAAAAACCCTTTCTTTATTTAATCAAGTTTGTGAAGCTGGCAAGACCTGGGACATGGTCTTAGGGTCATTCTCAACACTTGGTTTCTCAAACCAATTGGTTTATTGGAACTCTTAGTGTCTCATGTAGTCATAAGCTTCTTCCAGATTACCCAGCTTCAGGATATGACTGCTCCTGAGGACTGTGTCCCATCGGGTGCTCACTCATTCTTTTCTGCACTTGGAAAGGTCTATTGTGCCATAATTTCATTGTAGTGGAAAGCTGAGGTCAGAAGGACCTATGTTTGAACCCCAAGTCTGACACATTTAACCCTGAAGCTTTAGGAAATTCATTCCCCTTCTTCAAGTCTCTGTGCTTCCATCTAGGAAAGGGTTTTTTAACGAAAGAACTGGCACAAGATTCCGAACACCTGCCTGGTGCAAAGTGGTGCTGGCTGTGCCATTGCTGTCTTCACTACTAGAGCCAAAAGCCTATGCTGGCTCATCAAATCATATCTATATGATTACCAGTATATAACTGGTGGTTCATACTAAGAACTCTGGAGTGAGTTTTTCCTACTGCAAACAGCAGTCAGTTATCTTAATAGTCCAACAGACTTAACTGGAAGCTGAAAACTACTTCATTAAAAACCATTTAAGAAATTGAAGTAAATAGTGGTGAATCCAGCCCCAAATAATGTCTCTGTTCTGTGAGATGGTCCTCACTGATGGCTGAGTTTCCAACCTGAGGCCAAAGTGTAGCAGCCACGAGCACTCAAGTACCAGGGATAGAAACATTCCTCAAAGTGTCCATCTGACTTCATGTCTCCAATCTGGAGTTTCATTGTGCTCCAGGCCTGGAAACAGCAATGAGGGACTGCAGTAGGGCAGCTCAACTGAGGCCATTCTGCCACCTCCAGGACTTCCTGATGCACCTGTCATCTCAATTGCAGCATCTTTGAGCACAGAGGACACCCTGTCTCTCTGGTGCATCCTCTTGGCCCTCCTTGGATCTCTGACAAGGCTGCTCAAGAACATAGCAGCAAAGGTAGGGATAGTCCAAGGATATTGTTTTCAATTCTCCATTTCCACCTTCCATCATATCATCATCTGTCCATCCATCCTCCATCCATCATCTCTTCTAATATTCAGTCATACAGCCATTCATCCACATAACTATCCATTTAACCATCCTTTGTTCATTCATCCATACATCATTCATCATTTATCTAGCCATCACCTGTCCAATCATACTTCATCCATTCAAGAATTATCTCTCCCACCATTCATACAGAACTCATATAACCATCCAACTATCCATACACACAACCACTCATTCATCCAACAATCATTTGTCCATCCACTCATCATCTTTCTAACTATCCATCATCTACCCATCCAACCATCTACCACTTGCTACCCATCTACCCATTGTCTGTCCAAGCATCCATTATCCATCCATCCATCCATCATCCATCCATCCATCCATCATCTATCCATCCATTACCTCTCCCACCATCTATAAAGCCATTCAATTTTCTATCTATCTATCTATCTATCTATCTATCTATCTATCTTCCATCTATCATCTATTCCACATTCATTAAATCCTGAATTCTTCTGTACAAGTGGTTTACAATCAAATGATCTACCTTTAAAGTTTCACTCTATCAATAATTTCAACCTAAATAAAGTTTCAAAACTTTTATATAGTGCAGTTTCCTCATCTTTGAATAATAATAATCTGTCAACCAAAATGCCAGAGAGAAAAAGTTCTCAAGAGAAACAAATGAATGTATCTGGGATTTCATGACTTGGAATTACAAATCTGGAGTGTACATGCTGTGGTAAGCCATGGTGGGAGTCACACTGCAGATGTACCCAGGGAGGCAAAGGGAGGAGGAGAGGGCTTCCAAGGCAAAATGAGGTTTACATAAGTTGTTTTGAATTAATCCTTGGCTTTGAGGATCAATAAGTGTGGTGTCAGTCCATAGTGCCTAGGAATTGCTGGGTAGATGTCCTGGGTAGGTGGGCTTTGTGAAAGGCTGTGGCTCTGTATGTAAGGTTGTGGTTTGCTGAATCTTTTGAAATAGTTCCTTTTATCAGGTAAATTGTGCATAAGGGCTCCCCCTGCATAATCTAGTCCCACTTATGGTTCTGACAGAAGTGACTCCATTTTGATTCTCACGACTTTCAAAGATTTAAAGAGTCAGACTATGTGAGGGACTTCGCAAAGTAGATAATGAGAGCTCAACGTGTTAGCTGCTGTGATGATTATCATTACGATTAGATAACACTCAAGATGTATGATAACCGAGGATGACGCGGTTTTAGAAAGAAGAGTAGAAAAGCTCTGGGGTTGAGAGGAGCTCTAGGGAAGTTTGTGGAGTTGGCCGCAAGCTCAGGAGCCACAGAACAGTGAAATTCATTCAGATTTCAGGAGAAGAAAAGCTTAACTTTGGAACCTAGTAATTCCATGTTTCCAGGGCAAGTCTTTTAAAATGCTGTATTGAAGGAAGGACAACACTGAGATCTTATTCATGGAATTAAGTTCTGTTAGTCATTGCTAAGACTTGGTGATTTTTAATTTTTTTTTATTTTATTTTAGGGAAGGGTCTACAGGGTGTTCAGTCTCACTTCTAGATTGGACTCATAGTGATCCGCCTGTTTACAGCCTCCCAAGAGCTGGGATTACAGGCGCGCACATACCACACCCAGTCTCAAGTGCCATCTCCGTGCACCCCAGGGTCTGGGCCAGCACAGCAGGCCAGGGATAGAACTCCAGGCCCCTGGGCCTGCTTGCAGGTGGTTTAATTCACTGAGCTATTCGGCAGGCCCTTAAGACTTGGTAATTTTTTAAACAAAGTATGAGACAGTGTTGAACTAAAGAGCTCTTAGTTAAGAAGACTTGTCTGACATACTGAAAGTTACTTTCAATATTAATATGATAGACAGCTAAGTTAAATAAAAATAGAGGCAATCAGACAGGGAGAGACCTTCCAAAGAATTAGGGCTGAACGAAAGAACACATCGCAACTGTGGCTAGAAACTCATTTAATGAAGGCCAGGCCTCAAGACAAAGATGGAGTGATTATTACCTATGTACCTCTCCAAGGAATAAACAATGTAATTGATATTACCTGTTCCAAAAAGTCCAGGTACACATCAATTACCCAGAGGTCTCTGGGTCTCTGTCTCTCTCTGTCTCTGTCTCTGTCTCTCTGTCTCTCTGTCTCTCTGTCTCTCTCTGTATGTGTGACCAGGATCTCATGACACATCTCTTTCAAAAAAGGTCCTTGTTCTTTCCATGTACACTTGCTACATGACTTGCTTCACCAATGGATCAATATTACCTATTCAGGGTGGCAAGTTCTAGAACTGTGGTCCCCAGTGCAGCTTGTCTTAAGAACTGGCCTGCTCTGGGTTCTCCCTCTTAGCAGCACATCTTAGGCCGGCTCAAACCTGGCACAGCAGTCCTTGATGCTGGTGCACTGCAAGCCCCAGCGAGTCCCCATTTGCAAAAGTCCTGTGCAGGGCCCTGGGTGTTGCCAATGGCGGCATCAGAAGATGACCTTTCCTCCCTCTTCTGCCTTGTGAATTTGGACAAAAACTTACATCTGCTCCAGGTGACACTGTGTGCCGCATTCAGCAAGGTTCTGGGCAGAAGCTGCAAGTCCAAAAGGCCACTCTGCAAAGATGAGGGGCGAGGGCTTGGTTCTCAAAAGAAGTCATAATTGTGGCTTTGTTCTGTCAATGCTGTTCTGAATTCAGAATTTCAGAGAAAATGACTACACCTTTAGTGTGCTGCCTGTCTTGCTCTAAAGAAAGATTGGATACTGAGTTTTAACTCACAGGAGCCATTGAAATTGTTGATTAGGCAAAAGGACATCTGTGATAACTGAAGCACCATTCACAATAGCTGGGACATGGAAGCCACCCATGTGCCTATCCATAAGAGAGTGGATAAAGAAAATGTGAAATTTTGCACCATGACATTCTATTTGACCTTTAAAAAGACAGCAGTCCTGTCACTTGGCAGCATGGACAAACTTGGAAGATGTGATGTTGAGCAAAATAAGCCCAATACAGGGAGACAAGCACTACACAATCTCCTTTATGTATGGAACCTAGGCCAGTTTAACCCATAGAAGCAACAGAAAGGAGGTCACCCGGGGCTGGGGCAGGAGGAGGAACGACAAATAGTGGTCAGCGATAGTCGGTTTCAGTCAATCAGGAGGGATCAGTTCTAGAGACCTATTGTACATCATAGTGTCTCTAGTCAAAAACAGTAATATATTAACACTGGGAAAACTGCCAGGAAATCCGATCTTAAATGTTTTCACTATGGCTGTGTTGAGAGTCTTGTTTAGGCTCTTGGTGTCTCTGATCAAAGAACTGGAGAGGACATTCAAAGGAGCAGCAAAGTCGAAGATTTATTGAAAACAAACATGCACACCACAGGGGTGGGAAGGGCCAGTGAGAAGAGCTTATTAAGTCCAGGAGGTTTGGTGTTGAGGGTTTAAGCATTAGGGCTCAGGGCAGGATTGAAGGGCTGGTCTGAGGCTTTACTGTTGCCAATGAGCCATTTGGCTTGGCCGCTTTGTTGGGTAGTGGAGTATTTGATCTTTTCTGGCCCTCATTGGAACTGTCATGGTGTCCAAAGTGGAGGCAAGGAGAGTGGGGTGTGTGTGTGTGTGTGTGTGTGTGTGTGTGTAGATAACATAGTTAATGACACTATAATTCTGGTGGGGGTTGCTGAAGACGGCTGGGTACATGCCTGAGAACTTCCTGTATTTGAGTTAGGTTACCTTTTATTTTCTCTCATTGTATTCAGACCCAAATATCTAGGACTTTGGTTAAAGTTTAACTCAGAAGATGGCTCTAACCCAGAAAGGCAGGCCCTCACTGCTCTCTCCAGTTCATTTAGCTACCTCTGCATCATGACCATGAACAAATATATGAAAAAGGTTTTTTTTTTTTCTGTCATATATCTAAAATCAAACAAAAGGTCTCTGAGCCAAATGGGGCTTAGAGCTTTGTCCACTTGTGATTTATAAATTCCGTGGGCCCCAGTTGGCATCCCAGAATGTTGAAAGGATCCCCTCCCCAGGAGTATGTGGTTTCTGAGAATGTTTCTTAGCAGCTCCATAATCTGTTCTGCCATCTGGAGCTTCAGACCCCGAGTCTCATGACACATGGCTAACCTGAAGCCATGTTCACTTTCAATTCATTTTTACAAATTCAGTGACTTGTTTAATGAGCACTCACTGAACTGTTTAGCAGGCCCTGTGCTACGTGCTGGGAGAGCCATGATTTCTACCCAGAGGAGTTTGGTCTCTGCACAAAGGGGAGAAGCCCAGAAGTCAGGGTTATGGCAGATATAACAGGAATGTTGCACCAGGTGATGAAAGAGGAGGAGGCAACTAATGCCCCAGAAATCAACATCTACAGTGGCAGATTGCAAAAATAGGCGACTTGCTCCCCTCCCACTATGAGATGGTGAGAGGTTCTGGCCTTAGTATGAATTGCTAAATTATTATGGTGGTCATCTAATATGGCTGAAACCCTTGAACAACAGCTTATCTTCCCAGAGACCACCTCTCTCACATTTTCTCCAACACATCCCAAGGTGAAATTTCATTTCACCTTTCCTGCTACCTCAGGAAAGACCCCAATCAGCTCCTCAGCTATTTCTAAACGTCCCCCTCAAACTCCACCCTAACAGAACTCCATAAAAGCCTCAGCTTTCTTTGTCTCAGGCCAGATCTACCTGATTCATCTGCCCTCGATTCTCTCTGTGTCTTTAGAGCCAATAAGGGCTTCTTTTATCTTTCCTATCTCTTTAGTGCACCTCCAAAAAAACCTATCAGATGGGACCACTCCATCCCTTGTCTATGTGTTGGTCATTTGGCCACCTTAGGTCAATGAGATGTTAGTACATGTCATATAGAAGCTTGGAATATGTTCTCTCACTGGGCTTGTGCCCTTCTGATCTTGGAAAAGTAGTTCCCACGATACTAACTGGCAGATGTACTTGGGACCATGAGTCACATGTCCTAGTAACCTCCATTAATTCCAGCTGACCATCAGGCAACCAGCAGCCAGCTGCTGGAACCAGCCACAGCATGGAAACATTGATCACCAGCTTGCCACAGATGAGTGAATAAACCATAGGCGAGACCAGCAGAAGAGCCACCTGGCTGGGCCCAGCCTGACTGTCAGGCCATAGGTCATGAACTAACAAATGACTATTACTTTAAGCCATTAACATATGGGGCTGATCTACATACACTGAGTCCAGATTTCCATGAAGCCTCCAAGTGGAGTTAATTACTAAAGAAATCAAAGAAATTTTGCCTGATTCAGGAAACTAAGGCTTCACATCTTTTGGAGCTGCAGACTCTGTAGGCACTAGTCTTTGGGGCCTGTCTCCTTGATCTAAAGGGGTCAATAGTGATCAAAGCCCTAAATGCCCCTAATGCAAACCATTTTCCAGGAAGTGAGAGGTGGCCTTTTCTGGAGATATTTCTATCATGGACAAGGACAAGGACAAGGGCTAGTCAGAGGATATGGCTGTGAGGCAGGGAGACTGCTGGCAGCAACCCTGCTGTCTCTTGTCAGTGCAGTCCACAGGCTGGTGGCTTTGAAGGGATGCTAGCTTGTTGTCATACAGACTGGTGTGAGTTTCAGTTCTGCTGCACCATGCGAACATGATCTTGGACAAGGTGCTCCACCCTGATTCAGAGCGCATCTGCTTACCAGCAGCATGAGCTGGCCATACCACTCTAGGGTTGTAAGGACGAGGATGCATAGATGTCAGTAAAGGCAGGACCTACACAGGTCCTGCCACTCCCTACCAGCACTTCTGTATTGGATTTGGCACTCTGCGAGACATGAGTAGCAAGGAGCAGAGCTGATGCCTGCCCCTGCCTCGGGCCATCCCAGCAGTTCCAGACGCTGTCAGAGGCTCTTCTGCCATGTTCTAGTCTTGTTCTTTCTGGCTCTCCAGGTCTCCTGAAGAACCTCACCATCGTGTCTCTCATCCTGGCCTGTGACACAGAGCTGTCTGCCACATCCCACCCTCAGTCCAGCACTCTCTGGGTCTGGCCAGACCCCAAGGCAAGGTGGGAGCAGAAGCTGGTCACAGGAAGCCAGCAAAGGCCCGAGCCCTTGGGCGAGCGGCTTCACTCTCTGCAGGTTGGTAGGTGCAGGCTGCAGCTTACCCACTGGAAGCAGTTAGGTATTCCTAAGTGGAGCGCGAATGCAGGGGTCTGAGAGGCCGCCTTGGAAAGGCACAAAGGCCATGCTGAGGAGAGGACAGGGACCCCGGAACCAGGAGGCCTGACTTCTATACTCTGCCTGGTCACTCTGGACCATTCCAAGACTATAGCTGCTCTAGCATCCCTTGTCCCGTCCTTTGGGATTGAGACACACATGGCAAAAGGGACATGTTTGTCCCCCATAGGATCTGGGAAGAGACTGCGTAAAGCAACAGCTATGGCACAGAAGCATCTCTAAAGTCTGGTGTGCTCTCTTTATAATATGTGCAGATAGGTACTTTTCTCCACAAGACAGCTGTTTGTTTTATGGTAAAATATTTTAAATTGCTCATAATTGAATTATGTCCAAGAAGCTGCTCCCCTTCATCAAGTGAGCTCCAGCTCCTGGCACCCCCTGCCAGGGCTCCCCAGCATGTGTGTCCGCAGTTGAAGAGAGCAGGGGTAAGTGTCTCCGAGTAGCTTGGCCACTCCAGCATACAATGGCCAATGTCAATTTCTCAAAGCCCTGATAAGGCAGAGATTTGTGAGCAAGAGTGAGTGATATTGCTTAGAAATTGCAGGGACTTATATTTGTGGGTCTTCGGAAGACAGTTGGGCAGATGATTGAAGATTTAGATGACCCTGAGGAGAGGGCAGGGTGGGGGGAGAAGAACATGTTTCTCTGATCACTGTGTTCCTTTGTACTCTTGTCTCAGAGCCAGGTTGGGTTGGGGGCAGCATGATCACCACCTCTGCTCCTGGGTGAAGCGAGGATGAGGCCAGATCTTGAAGCCCCATTTTCTGAGTCTTGCAATCATCTGAATGAGGCCAACAACTCCCTGCCAAGAGGACAAAGGGGTGAGCAGAGGGTGGTGCAGGCTCTGTGGCCAGCTGGCACCAGCGCTGCCCAGTGAGCCCTCACAGGCCAGAAGAAGCCTGCTTCCTTTACAAAGCACTGATTAGATCTGAACAAGGGTCTGACCATTTCTCTGCAAGGCCAATTCAAAATCAAGGCACATTTTATGAAGAGGATTAATTGCAGGCTCCTGCCTTGCTCTCTCCTCAGCACTCTTCCCAGCTTCCTGCAAGACAAAAACTTCTTCCTTTGGTGGGTTGAGGCAAGAGGGCAGGCCTGGGCAGCAAAGCACTCCCAACCTGCAAGGGGACCTGGACACTCCATGTGGAGGACGTAAGACAGACAGGGACCCCACAGCAGGCTGAAGTCACAGGAGGGGAGACCCAAGAGAGGAGCACAAGTGGGGAGCACTGTAACAGAGAGTACCAGAATCATCGAGCAAAGAGGACCAGGGCAGGGAGGACCAGGCTGGAAACATTAGTTCTGGGGGTGTTCGCTAGGGAGTGCCGGGCTGGGAGTGCTGAGGTTCTAAAGGCCAGGGATTCACCAGAGGCCTTCACAGGTGCAGCCTTTCAGCCCACCTCCTGGCCTTCTGGCCCAGCATGTTCAAGCCTGACCTAGCCTCAGGAAGGCACTGATCATGCCCAGAGCAGCACTCCAGCTGGGACAGGTGTCCCCACTGCACTGCTCACCACAAAGGTCCAGACATGAGTGTATTCAGTCCCTGGCTCCTTGTCCCCTGGTTCACGAAGCACACAGCCCTGCAAAGCCATGGGGTATGCTGCTGCTTACACTGTATTTCTTTGTCATAGCACAGAGCAGAATCAATGGATTAAATCTTCCATCTCCTGGTCCTGTCTGTTACTGGATAGAGATCTACCACTATATAACAAATTGTCTCCAAATATAGAAGCTTAGAGCAGCAAACATTTCTTAGGTCATAGTTTCCATGGATCCAACACCCAGAATGGGCTAGCCAGGCAGCTCTGGCTCAGGGTGTGGTACAAGGAGGATGGAGCCCTGGAGGCTGGAGGGTTCATCAGCTTAAGGAGCGGAGTCCCCACCTTAGGACCAACTACTGGCCTCAGAGACGACATGAGCAAAACATACAGCAGTGGGGGAAAGTGGACCTGTGTTCCAGCAGTCAGACTGCCCTGACTCGGACCTACTCCAACTCCCCAGTCCAGGGAGCTTTCAAAGCTTCCATGGTGACCAGGAAATGAGTGACAGTCTCTGGTGTCACTGCCTGGCTTGGCTTCCTCATGGCTTGCCTGGGAGGTGCCTGTGACCGCCACCGCAGACGCAGCACCTGAGCAGCACTTGAAGTGTGGGTCTGAACCTGGCTCTGCTTCCTGCTTGTCTGTAGAGCTTCAGTTTTCCCATCTGTGAAGTAAGATGAAGGTGTTCCTGTGGGGGTAGGTCATGAGGAAGTTGTCACCTGTGTAGCCTTATGTGTGCAGGTGTGAGCAGAGTGTGTAGCTGGTCCAGCTCTGGAGCTCTGATGTCACCTACGTGTGCTGTGGGTCACCTGTACCCTCACAGGGGTCTAGCCCCATAGCTGTGAGTCTCCCCAGACCCACCTTTAAAGTTGGCTCCTCCCCCTCCAGCAAAGACTCAAGAGGAGCCTGGTTGTGGACTTTTGCCTCACATAGGGGGCTAGGCACCTCTCCTTCCTCTCAGGTCTTATGTGGGGACACTGGTCAATCTGTTCATCCGTATGCCTTGGTTGGGGGAGCCCTGTCTTCCTAGGGGACCCTGGAAAGACCGCATTTTAATTTACCTTCCCCAAATGCCTTCTTGTACTCTCTGACCTTGATGTGAGCCCAGGAGGAACAGGCTGAGCCAGGGCATCTGTGTCAGTAGGCTGAGGCTGTGGGTCTAAGAACCCGCACCTAGTCTCCATCCAGTGATTTTCAGGGCCATGAGGGGACTTCAATGTACCTGGGAGCTCACATCCTTGGGTGGACTCAAGCCTCCAGCCTCTGCACTGCTCAAGAATGGGTGGGTGAAGTCCAAAATGCACAAGCATTTTTCCCAGTTCTGATTTCAAGCCCTCACTTCCTATGTGTGGGTATATATGATGGACATAGTCAACATTTCCCCAACACCAGCAATGAATGGTATAACAACAGTGATGCCTACCCCGGGGGTCATGATGAAAACTGGCTGAGTCCACCCTCCCCAACCTCACCATGTAAGGTTGGTCCATAGCAGCACACACTGTGGCTGCGTTCCTGCTGCCAAATCCTTCCATGCCTGGAACGTGGTGGTCTAGCCATGAGTATTTATGGCCAATAATCTATCAATGTCAGCACAGTTCCAGTGGGTACCTGGATGTGCAGCCTCAGTTTCTCCCTGGGGCTCTTTAGATTCTAGGTGCCTCACCAGGATTTTGGAGTCCCCTGCCCCAAACACTGCCCATGTGAGGGGCACCATTAACAATGCTGGCTGGGGCTAGAATTCCTGCAGCTCTGAGACAACCGGTAGGTGTCGCCCTGACACAGGTTGGCAAGTCCAACCCTGTCTTGACTTTGCAAAGTTGGTGAAGGTGGACAGGTATGCAGGTGTGCCTGACAGCCATGGGCATCACCCCCCATCCTGCCACATCACTTACTGTTATTAGTAATGTCATGATGTGGCAATCCACACAGCAGAATCTGCTGAACGCCTACTAAACACTAGGCACTCTGCTCAGCCAACAGCTGGGGAGAGGCATTGGCTCTCTCCTGGAGTTTGCTCACCCGCAGTGAGTGAACAGTGATGTGAGAGAGGCCTGCAGCTCTCACTCAGGGAACTCAGGACAGAAGCTGCCCAGCTGGTGGGCTCAGGAGGCCCCTAGCCTGTGAGGACCAGGTCCTATCAGGGCACATGATGGTATGGTTGGTGGCAGCCCCAGCCTTTGTCTCTTCTCTTGGCTCTGTCCAGACTGCTATTCACAGCCCTTTCATGAAGTCTCATTTTGCAAACAATTTCAGGCTGAATTTGGTTTCCTGGGAACTCTGATGGACACAGCAAATGACACTGGTGAAACTGGTATTTTGGAACAAGGTTTCCAGCGGGGTCACACCCCTTGAATGTATGCTGGGTACAGGGTAGAGTTGGGGTATGAGCCTCCATGTTCTTTCTCTCCTCAGACCTGGCAATGGTTTTAAGCATGAAATAAGAGCTGGCATGTGCTCAGGATCCCAGCACTCTGGGAGACTGAGGCAGGATGACTGCAAGTTCAAGTCCATACTGGACAACTCAGTGACTTAGTGAGACCCTATCTCAAAAATTAAAAAGCACTGGGGACAGAGGAGCTCAGTGTGGAGGTCCTGGGTCCAGTCCTCAGGGATGCCTCACCCCTACCCTATGCAGAGCAAGAAGGGCAAGATTTGAAGCTCAGCAACCCTTCTGCACAGAGTGGCCCTGCAGCATGTCACCTCTCGGGAACCAACAAGGGACATTGCTAGCTTCAGCAAACATTCTATTTCTCTAGGAGGAAGTCTCAAGAAAACAGGCAGCCCTGGGTTTCTGTACCAAGTCGAGTTCCTGACCAGCCCTGGTCCCACCAGAGTCTTGCATGCGCCCTGTCATCTACATCCCCAGGGAAGGTGCTGGGGCCTTGGCTGCTGTCCTACAGCCTTGATCATTGTAGGAAATAAGTCATCAGAACACTATGGTCAGATGGGCTGCCCTTCCCAGGAAGGCAGTGTAGACTTCAAAGCAGCCTGTGGGGTGTCTTCAGCCACATGCTGGCCAGGGTCTGGATCCCTCTGTGGCCCAATGCACAGCCACTTACAGTCATGTGCGGTGGTCTGAAGCCAGGAGCATCTGTTTCCCACACAAGGGAAGCAGGAAGGTCTCTGCCCTGGGCAGGGGCACAGGAAACAGGCACCCTGCACTTGAACTGTGACTTCGCCCACTGAGGGTTGGTGAGTGGGCCCTTGGGTCCCTCGGAGGCTCAGCTTTTCCATCTGCAAGCTGGCAGTGTCAGCCCTAGGGGATCCCAGAATTGGGGCTGGTCAAGCACCTGGCAGAGCATCTGATTCTCGGGGATAGTTCAGTATGTGAGGACCTGTTTCTTTTCTCTTTTGGGGGGAAAAGCTGCCCTGAAGCAGCCAGTGATGGGAGATGTCCGCATGGGCTGAGCCTCTGAAAAGACCCCAGTGCTCGAGAGAGAAGATGTGTGCAATGGTGACTGGAGGCTGCAGGATGTCACAGCTGCTGTGGACCATGACCTGCTTATCAGAGGGCCACATGCGTGGGGCAGGCCTGGGGAGAAGGCAGATCTGCCACACTCTCCTTGTGCTGTCCAATCTGTTGACTGTTCACCCAGGATGCCAGCCATGCAAGTGATGCCAAAGGTGACAGGAAACCACTGGAGGAGGGAAGATGGCCACATGCTGAATCACAGGGAAGCTACTGCAGGTTCCGGTTCTCCATGGCACTCAGTTTCCCTCTGTACAAAGGAGGCTTAGATCCCTAAGCCCTTGTTCAGTTTTCCAAGAGTGACTCTGAGATTTGGGAGCCAGATACCAACCCAGAGGTGGTGGACTGTGCTGGACAGGGAGGACTGAGCTATGTTGGGGGCATGGGGAGCCCGAGGCAGGGGTGGGATGTGCTTATCGGGGTGCAGGTATAGCTGCAGTTCAGCCCTCCCCCAAAGGATGGACAGATGGCATGAGAGGACACAGTGAAACCAGACTGTACTCGGGAGCCAGAGTCTCTTCTGTAACCCCAGGGCCAGTGCCGCGTCATGGGCTCCAGCCTGTATAGTCCTTGCCACATGGAGTCCCTCCACTCAGAGTCTGAGCTCCATTAGCCAGTGCAGTCAAGGGCACAGGGGTCCAGAAGCCAGCACGGTGGTCATCTGAAGTCTCTGAATATAAGAATGTGTGAGTGGATGGATGAAACAATGCGCCGATGTGGCCAAAGCTGCTCTTAACAGGAAGATAGATCAGAGTGAGCCCAAGGCCAGGCAAGGGTGACACCACGCCATTTTGAAAGTTAGAAACCAAGGTTCCTGCAGACATGGCCATCACCTGCCCAGAGCCACAGTGCCCACGATGTCATGATGCAGGGCACAACTGCAGCATGGTGGGTGGATTTTCTCCCTATCAGGTTGTCCTCCACCATAGTGCTGCCTTTCCCAAGGCAGCTGGGAGCCCAGAGTGGGGAAGGGCCAGTCCTGAGAGAAGGGGTAAGGACCATGGGCAGGCGAGATAGCTCAGTGGACTAAAGCGCTTGCTTAGGCAAGCTTAGGCAAGTGCAGGAACTGTGGTTTGAGTCCCCAGCATCACATACCACTCCAGCTCCGCCCCCGGGGTAGGCTGAGCCAGCCACAGAGTCTGGGCGTAGTGGCACACACCTGAAATCCCAGAGCTGGGGGAGCTGAAAACAGGAGGATCACTATGGGTCTGAACTGTGTAGTGAGACCCTGTAACAACCAAAGATATTTTTTAAAAAATGAGTAAAGATCAGGCTGCATCCACCTGGCTGCATCAGCCAGAGTGCCCCACATGTCAGGCTGCTGTCCTCTGGTCTACAACTAAGTCTTAGCACAGGACTTCAGTGACTTCTCTGCCACTGCCTTGGATCCATTGACTTTCCCATTAACCCTTCTGGGGCACAATGGCCAGGCCCAGGCCTGAGATGGCCCAAGGCTGGTAGAACCCCAATAGCTGCAGGCTATCTGCACCAGAAAGCCAAAGCCAGGAGAAATTGAGGAGCAAGGGGGAGCCAGGCTCAGGGAAGGCAGGTGGGGTGCATTGCTAGAGAAACGGGAGTGCAGGCACAGAGCTGACAGCTTCACCACTGTGAAGCTGCCCATGGCTTTAGACTTTGTTTCTCCACCTGGGTTGTCACTGGTGAATGAGGAACAATGGGGCCAACAGGCTGCTAAGAATAGGGGAGAACAGAAAACGTACAGCCGCTGATAGGTCTCTCTGCTATTACAGGAGAGCCAGGGCGTGGGCACAGTGATCTGATGGCAGTTTTGGCTTTTAGAAGCTGAAGCCCTTTGGTCACCCATCTGTGCTCCCTGCCCCTTACCAGGACTGGGCCAACGCACCTGTCTATCCAACCCTGCCAGGGTACAGTGACCTCCCAGGGGCCACTCAGCCAGCACTTGTGCTGAAGCATCTCAGATACCCAGAACACTTCCCCACACAAGCATCTGAGGGTTGGGGTCCCCAAGATCTCTCAGCAACTTAAGACCTGGAGCAGACAGACTTCTGAGGCCTTATCTGAACCCTTCTTCCTGGCCAATTGGCATCTGTAGCTGAGAGCCAAAGGGAACACAGCTAAGTGCCATCAGGGAGCCAGCAAGAGGTCAGTCAGAGCGACCATCTGTCCCTCTCTGTCCGTGGGGAAGCTCTGGAGCAGCCGGCGAGCAGGACTGTCCAGCTGTCTCCTCTCAAGGGGCAGGTTCAACATCAGCCTGGTAAGGCTGGGCTCCAGGGAGCTTTCCAAATGGCTCCAACAGCAGCTGTGATGGGAATTGCAGGCCATGGACTGGTTAATATTAAATATTGAAGAGATGATGTCCCTGCACCTTCCTCCCCTGCCCTGTCCACCCAACCTCTGAGCTGCTTCAGGCCCAGCCTCAGTGAAGAGGTCCTTGGCCCTCACCCTGCCCCTGGCCGTGCTCTAACCTTAGCCCCAGCCTCCAGTCTGGACAACCAGAACGGGCTTTATGGGGTTGACTTGGGCATCCTTTCCCCAGGGGGCAATGCCAGGTGAGGTGAGCAGTGTGGGGAGGCCCCCCTGCCAAGCTTGCCCAAGTGGCCCTTGGTGAAGCATGGGGGTGGGGTGGAGGGAGGGGTCCCCTAACGATGAGGTCCAAGCTCACCTACCTGGGCAAGTTTCTCTTTCCTCTCAGGTCCATCTCAGATTAGCCTGCTCTGGCCTTGAAGCCCTACTCCTGAAGGAACAGCATCTTGGGCATGGTTTTATCCTTTAAGAAAATCCTCATCCTCCCTGGATACAGAGGTCAGATGCTGGACACCTTCCTCAAGGGCCATACTTTTTGTGCTGTGACTTTTCTCCAGACTAATGTAAAAGCATCTATGGTCAGCAGGTGCAGCCAAGGAGGGAATTCACCTGGAATAAACCTGAGGCCCTGGGGCATCTTGGAGAGATGACCAATCAGCTAACAAACATTTGGCTTTCACTGTGGATTCATTCATTCATTCATTCATTCATTCACTCATTCATTCATGCATGCATGCATTCATCATTAAATCATTCCATACTAGCTGAGAGCCAGCTGCCTTTAGGGACACAGGACCACACGCCACAGAGCTCACATGTAGCCAGAGAAGCAACTAGGGCAAAGCAGGGCAAGAGCCCTGGTTTCTGCCCTCTTGGCTCACTTGCCATCCTTTCTGGCCTGGTGTGCCTTTCCCACACCCTTTCTACCAGTCATCAGTGCCATTCCCTATGTGGCAGGCAGTGTTTTCTAGGCTGGCAAGGGTGCAGCAGGCACCTGCTGCCCAGGAGGAAACCCTGGTGGAAAATGTAGAGCAGCCCAAGTAGGGAACCTCCAAACCCGAGTCCTGGATGCCCCGAGGTCCATCCTTCCTTTCCCCAATCCCCCTGGGGCCTGTGTACCCTCTCGTTCCTTCCTGGAGTCTGGCCCAGATTCACTGAAGCTGCCTCTGCTCCCTTCAGCCTTCAGAAGTTCTGGGCACGGAGGCCGGGGAAATGACTCAGTGGAGTAAGTGCTTCCCTGGCAATTGCAAGGGCCTGAGTTCAATCCCTGGTTCTGCAAAAAAA
>NDGM011190122.1:0-12094 GCA_002564305.1 Octomys mimax
CTCAGGCCCTTGCACTTGCCAGGGAAGCACTTATTCCACTGAGCCATCTCCCCGGCCCTGTATCCACAATATCTTAAAAAATTAGTTAAGCACCTAGGAATTAACCAAGGAAGAAAAAGACCTCTAAAAAGAATACTATCAAATGCAACTAAAGACAGAAAAAAAGACATGCCTATTCCTGAGGCAGAATTAGTATTATCAAAATGGCTGTTATCAAAAATAGTCTGTAGATTTAATGTGACTTCAAAACATCAACATCAGGGGCTAGCGTAATAGCTCAGCAGATTAAAGCGCCTGCTTAAGCAGAGGTAAGGACTGGGGATCCCCGGCATGCCACCCCCAGGGTGCACTGAGACCTGATTGAGACTGGGTGTGGTGGCGTGCACCTGTAACCCAGCACTTGGGAGGCTGTAAAACAGGAGGATCACTACAAGTCTAATCTGTGTAATGAGACCCTGCAAATCCTATACTAAATAAAAATTTTAAAAAATCAACATCATTCTTTACAGAACCAAGGAAACAAAATCTTACAGTGCAGAAGAAGAAGAGACTCAGAATACCTAAACTAATCCTGGACAAGAGGAAAACAAAAAGTATCACAATCCCAGATTTTAAATTAGATTATAAAGCTAGTGATTAAAAACCAGCATGGTATTGGCACAAAAAAATGTATACATCAACAGAATGAATTAAAGATGCAGAAACAACCCAAGCACCTTCGCCATCTGATCTTCCATGTAATGGCCTAAAACATACGCTGGAGAAGTCACTGTCTTTAATAGTGTACAGGGAAAACTAGTTATCCATATTTAGAATGAATTTAGATCTGTATCTCTCACCAAGCACTAAAATCAAATCAAAATAGATCAAAAACTTACATATAAAAACAGAAGAAAAAAATGAAAAACTCTTAAAGGCATAGCCATATGCAGGACTTTCTGAACAGAATGCCCCAGTGTCAAAGAAGTAACACCAAAAATCAACAGGTGTGTTCGGGGGCCTGGCCCTAGCTCAGTTCTTTAAGTGGCTGCTTCCACAAAAATCAACAGGTGTGATTACCTCAAATTTAAAAACTTCTGCAATTCCCAGTACTACAAATAAAAGGTCCTGCAGAGCAATGAAACAACCAACAAAGTGAAGACAACTTCCAGAATGGGAAAAAAATTTGCCAGCTGCTCTTCAAAGAGAAAACTATTATCTACACTATATAAGGAACTCAAAAAATGAGACCCCATCCCAATAAAACACCTAATCAAAAAATGGGCAACTAAAACGAATAGACACTATTCAAAATAAGTACAAATGGCCAGTGGATACAGGAAAATGTGCTCAGCATGTTTGCCTATTAGAGAAATGCAAGTCAAAGCATGCCTAAAATTCTATTTTACTCCAATAAGAATGACTACCTTCAAGAAATCAAGTAACAATTCCTGGGAAAGGGGCCCTCCACATTGTTTTGTCTTAAGATCTGGCCCAGAGCAGAGATGCTGGTCTCCCACAAAGAGGTATTTTGTCTTCCATATTGGGTCCCTTGAGGGCCTAGCCCTGTCTTACTGCTTGTAATATTAACTCAGCTGCCTACAACAGTAGGAAACAGGGAAGTACAGTAGATTTTATGGAGATGGGAATGGGACCTGTCATGGGATGGAAAGGGGTAAAAAGAATAAGATAGAATATGTATGTGTACCAATACCCCTTGATGAATGTACTTACCTATCAAAAACATACTAATCAAGAAAAAATAAATAAAAGAAATGTCTTGAGCTGGGGAGACAGCTCGGAGGTCTAAGCACCTGCCTGGCAAGCGCAAGGACCTGGGTTCAATACTAGTACCTCATGTTATGCCGGCCCTGGAACCCCAGGCACAGTGGCGTGTGCCTGTAATCGTGTGCCTGTAATGCCAGTGCTGGGGAGGTTGAAACAGAAGGCTGACTATGAGTCTGAGTTTTGTAGTTAGATACTGTACCAAATAATTTAAACAAAGATTAAAAAAACACATAAATTCCCAGGTTGGAAAGATACATAGAATGTAAATAGATGAAAAAGGACCCACACCTATGCACATCATGGAATTTCAAGGGTTAAAAATAATACTCTAAAAGCTTCTAGAGTTGGGGGAACAGACTAGAAGGTCACATAAAAATGACGATTAAACAAAGTAACTTTGGACTTCCACAGCAACACTGAAAGGAAAAAAGCAATATGGCTGCAGTACAAATAATTTCCAACCTAAAACTTGTAACCTACACCCAGCCAAGCTACTGATCAAAAGTAAAGGAAGAACTCGTTGCAAGATCTCAGAAAGTTCTGACTCTCATGAAGCCATGTCTCAGAGAGCTTCTAGGAGATGTGCTACAGAGAAATGAATAATCCAAGAAAGGATATAAGGAAACATGAGACCCAATATGAAATGAAAATGGCTTAAAGAGAGACCCAGGATAAAAACTGTTGTAACAGGCTGGATTGCATGATTGCATTAAGAGGACAAAGGGCTCCAGGAGAAATGGTGAAGCAAATAAAAAAAAGTGTTTCATTTATGTGTCAATTCCTAGAAAAACATAAACTGGTCAAGACAGGAAATGATATAGTAACTCCACCCAATTCAGCAGTGAATATTCATAATACTGTAAACATTGACTACTGACCGAATAAACACCTCTGATAACTATGTTGAGGAGGGAGAAGCAGTGTGGGGGCAAGTATGGGTGTGTGTGTGTGTGTGTGTGTTTTGGTGAGGTGGACATGCACAGAGCAGCAAGAAATAGTACCTTGCTTTGAGCAAAATGAATAATGACTAAAACTGCTATATTAAGGAAGAATAAATAGGGGCTGGAGAAGAGGCCAGTGATACAGCATTCACCTATCCTGCCCAAGTACTAAATTCAATCCCCCAGTACCAAAAAAAGAAATTGTAACGAAAGAAAGGTATTTATAAATATGAATGCAAACAATAGGAAATAGCTAAGAGAAAGGGTAGTGACAAGAGTAAATACTAAATTGGGACGATGCGGCCAGGGAGATAGCTCAGCAGCATAAGCGCCTGTCCAGCAAATAACAAGGTCCTGAACACATCTTGGAATTTCAAAGGTACCAGTATGAACACAAAAACAAAACTATAAAATGGGACATCTTTTCAAATATTATTTTAAGTTAAAAATTGTACTTTTTAAGTGGTGATAGGAAACATGAATAATCTTTCAGCTGTTAATAGACTAGATATTCACATCATTTCAAGTTGCTAAACAAAATAGTTTGTCCTAATGGTGAGAGTGAACTGTGAATAAAACCAAGCTTTAATGATTGACATGAATAGTATTCAAATAGCTAATCTATGGTTAGGTATAAGCAGGTACCTCCTCAAAGTGATTTTGCAAGATAATAAAATAAAAGTATCTGAAATATAGCTGGACTCAGACCAGGTATGGTGGCCCAGGCTTGAAATCCTAACACTCTAGGGGAGAAACACTTAGTTTAACACCAGCCTGGGTTACATAGTGAGTTCAACACCAACCTAGACTATTTAAGTGAGACCCTATGGGAATATATTTATCTGAGTGAGTGCCTGACTGTCTGGCTGTCATCTATCTGTCTTAAACCATTAACAGATTTTAGTACTTTTTCTAAGCCTATCAGTTCCCAAGCTACAAACTCTCATTCTAACCTCTTTGTCTTACTGGTCACAGAGCACAGAGAAACGAGGACAGCTCAGCACATATTCCTCTTCATGCTGGAAAATCAATCATGATGAGTAAGCACTTATCTTTGTATATGAAGGACAGTATTATTCTTGTTATATGAAGGAGATTACCCCCATTATCCACATTTTGGATTGGTGCCTACTCTCAAGAACTGTCCCAATTAATCTACAACACGAGGACAACATCAATTTTTTCACTTAAAACTACTTTACAGCATTGTTAACATCTTAAGAACAAAACCAAACTGTAGAGTCATTAGTTTGTACCCCTGTTCTTTCAATGTACCACCTCAAAATTTTCCATTTGCAGGCCCCATGTGTGTAAACACACACACACACACACACACACACACACACACACAATTGGCCTGTCCTGGGGCCACCTCCTAGTTAGTGTAGCAAGGGAGAAAGAATCAACCCAAGTCAGCTAATGATACTGTTTACCATTTCCAATGTATTACAGCTAAATTCATAATTCCTACAAAGTACAAAGCTATCTTAAAATAAAGTCATTAGGATTGTCTTTATCTAATACTGGTAAGTCATCTTTATCTGACTTTCTTTACCCACAGGCAGTGACTCAAAAGACCAGTGTCTAAATGTTAAGCGTTCTTATAGTAAGACACACTGCCATTAATCCCTCCAACCAACTACCTCAGTTCAAACATACATTCCATTGTTCTTGCCACTTTCTGAAGCTGTTCTGCAAATCCTTTTTCATCCTTAGTTGTACTATTGTGGGTGCCCTGATGTCCTGAATCAATCAAAATGTTACCCTTCATGATTATTCTGATGTTAAGAAAAAGCCAGAAGCCACACAGTTGGTCAGATCTGGTGAATAAGGGGGATGAGGACAGTTTTTATGAGCCTCTCTTTGCAGCTCTCACAATACTTTTTCATCATACCTCCTAAAGCCTCACACAAAAGAAGAATTCCAGAATTATTTAAGAATAAGATGGGTAACCAGGCATGGTAGCTCATACCTATAATCCCAGGATTCAGGAGGCTGAAGCAGGAGGATCACTGTGAGTTTGAGTCCAGCCTGGGCTTGAGTGAGCTCTAGGCCAGTCTGAACTGCACAGCAAGACCCTGTCTCAAAAAACAAAAGAAAAAAAAATGAGGCTGATATACTGTAACCCCAGCATTCAGAAGCTGAGGCAGGAGGAACACCGAAAGTTCAAGACCAGCATGGGCTACAAAGTGAGTTCAAGACCAGTTGGGTCTACAAAGCAATACCCTGCTCAAAAATCAAAAAACAAACCAAAACAAAACAACAACAAAAAATTGTTTTGAGAATGATAGGACTGGGCTGGGGAGATAGCTCAGTGGCACAAGGTCCTGAGTTCAATTGCCAGTACAGCATGCCTTCAGGCCCCAAAACTCTTGGGTACACTGTGTGGGCCCCAAAACTGGGCATGGCAACACATGCCTATAATCCCAGTGCTGGGGAGGCTGAGAAAGGAGGATTACTAACAGTCCCTACTTCGTAGGTAGGCCCTGTACCCAACTAAAAAAAAAAAAAAAAAAAGACAGTATTAGTGCATTTAAAGCAAGGGGAGGAGTATGAAGGGGAATACTTGGCAATGTGTGTTTTACTGTAATAAATTTAAACATTCATATTTTTCAATTATCCATGTACTTCTAATTCAACAATCCCTGTTAATGGAGATAAAAAGAGCAAGATACAATTCTTTCAAATGTATGGGAAACAATATCAGAACAAAATAATTGTCAACAATAGTTTATTGTTTTTGTTGCTGTTGTTTTGTTTGTCTTTATGGTGGTGGAGACAAAAGCGGGGACCTCAACCACACCAGACTCCACCACTCAGCTATGCTCCCCTGCCCTATTTCAGGGTTTTGTAATTGTATGTTTTGTTTCCATAGGACTGTACATCTTAAAGGCTTATGTTGCTTGCTTCCATGTGAACTTCTTTTGCTATTTTACGTTTTTGTTCAATTATAATGACTAATAAAACATCATGCAGTCAATATTTGTATTGTTAGACTCTTAATTATGACATCTCTAGTTGCAGGCAAACGATCACTCAGTAAACATTTGCTGGATCACTGGATTAAGAATAAAACACAGCAAGGCGTGGCAGCACACACTTGTATTCCCAACACTCTGGGAGGTTGGGTCAGGGATATCACAAATTCTAGCCCAACCTAAGCAATGTAACATTTTAGGGAGACTCATCTCAAAATTTTTAAAAGGCTCTGTGCAAAGGCCCTGGGTTTAATCCCCAGAATTGAGAAACTAAAAACCACAACAAAGAAATACAAAATAAGAGAAATAATTGTTAAAATGATAATAACTTTGAATTGCAATGAATGACCTTATATGTTAAATTACTTGTCTTTCCATACTTTCGTGTAACATCTACTTCAAAGTTAAAGTATTAAAAGTTTTAACATATGTAAATATTTAGCACATTACCTGGAAAGGCGCTCAGTAAATGTTAATTTTTTACCCCCCTTCATGTCCTCCACCTTAAAATCACGTATACTCATAAAATAGTGCCTTCCACGAATATCCCATTTCAGTTAAAAAACAAGAGCTCTTCATTTTTCTCTGAAATATTATCAAAACTTTAATCCCTTCATTCTTTAAATGGAAAGAATAAGTTGTGGATTATTTACAAAATATTACAAAATGCCAGATCAAATTAAGGGAAAAGTGTCAAAAATAAGCCATAGCTAGGCAGGATGGATCAGGTCTGCAAGCCCAGCACTCCGGAAGCTGAGGCGGAAAGAGCTCGAGTTCTACATCAGTCTGGCTCACACAGGTGGACCCTTCCTTAAATAAAGCAACAAGACGGAAATGTTACCTTCTCAACCACTAATAGACATTTTAAAGAAGTGTTTAAGCGACAAAGGATGAAAGTTAGTAATATTGTTAAACTGTATCTTTTCCAATGTTTATTGTTACTGTCCACCAAACCTGAGTTTAAGACTTAAAAATCAATCGTAAAGCTCTTCACTGAAAGCGGAACGCGAAACACTTCCATTCAACCCTAAGACATTCTTTCATGACGACGACTCTGACTTCACAGTCATCCTAGAGTTTTCTCCTCCCACACTGGCCTTAATCGAATTCCTCGCTGTTTCCTCCGCATCGCGGTTCACTCGCTGTGTGCGGACCAAGTTCTGTCATTCCTATAATTACCACACCCCCGTCAGCCGGCCGATCCGGAGGTTGTGACATCTGTAAACTGCAGCCGTCCATCTCCACCTCCCCCACCCCTCCAGGCGCCGGCTCCGGCCCCGGGTGTAACTTGCGCGACCCGACACGTCCCTCCCCGCCGGTTTAGGGATTCCACGGCCCCCTCGGCTCTCCCCAGCCTCCGACGCGGCCCTCGGCGCGGCCACCCCCGCTCGCAGCAGCGCAGGCTCGGCGCCCCGCAGTCCCCAGCGCCGCGTCCACCGCCGCGCGCCACACCGCCCCGCCCCGACCGGCGTTCCCGACGGCGATCACCCCACCCCCACCCGCCGGCCGCGCGGCCGTTAGGACAGCCGGGCCCGTGACGCACGGACGCGCAGCGGGCATCCGGGCCCAGGCGCCCGAGTCCCGGACACCGTCGGCGCCCGCCCTCGCCGCGGGGCCTCTCCCGGGTTCCTGACGGGGACAGCCCGATCTGCCGGCGGGAGGGGGAAGGGCTGCGGCCGCGGCTCACTCACCGGCTCGAGGCAACCGATCCCGGTGCCACTGCTAGCGTGAGGTGCTTGCTCGCTCGCCGGCCCGCCGTACCCTTCCCGCGCACAGCCTGCAAGTGCTTGCCCGCTCCCCAGCG
The DNA here is from genome assembly GCA_002564305.1 of Octomys mimax. Classification (NCBI taxonomy): domain Eukaryota; kingdom Metazoa; phylum Chordata; class Mammalia; order Rodentia; family Octodontidae; genus Octomys; species Octomys mimax. The sequence goes on from NDGM011190122.1 coordinate 7,491, forward strand.
GTGCTCACCAGGCCTCTCTCCCCACCGCCCCGCACCGAGCGCGAGACTCAGCGCCAGCCGGCGTGCGCACTGCGCCTGCGTGCGGAGGCCGGCCTACGCGCATGCGCACGCCACTTCGCCGCTCGCCGCAGAGGCCGCCGGAAGGTGTAGTGTTCCCACGTCTTTCTCCGACTGGGACTCGCCACAGCCAAGAGTCTGAGGTGGGCTAGAGTATCTATGAGGAGGAGGGGGTTTGCAGCTATTGGAAAAAGCCAGAAAAGTTTTGTCTTCAGATCTGCCTTTACTAAGCTATTCCTGGGCGGGCCGCTCCCTCTCCGACTCTATATCACCCTCTCGCATGATGGGCACCCAACACAGTACAGGACTATTGAATGGTGGATGGTTGAAGGCGGAGGGAGTATTACGAGCGTGACGTCAGCGCTTTCCCTCGGGAGGGTTCACGTGCAGCCCGCTTGCGGGAAGCTTCTGGGTAGTCTCTTTTTAACTATTACCCCTCCCCTTTGCCTGGCAATTTATAAGTACTGTAAAATCATTAAATTAATTTTAACACAGATAGTTGCTTTCCTCTCGTAGTACTGTCAAAGTATTTTGGGCAAATGATTTGACTATTAATTTTATGGAATTCACTTGAGGGGGGAATCAAGTAATGGCTTCAAAAAACGAAAAACTGAAATCAGTCAAGTAGAGGTCACCAAAAAAAGACTCCCATATGACTTGGTTTACCAAAGCAAAACACATAGCGAGAAACACGGTGAACGATGGGATCACCCCCCCCACGCCCCCCACCCCCCACCCGCAGTGGTGGTGTGCATGTGGTCTCAGCACCGCCTCTGGCTAACCCAGGCTAACGCAGGACAATCACAAGTTTGAGCCCAGCCTGGAAATCTAGCAACCTAGAGAGAGAGACCCTGTCTCAAAATTTTAAAAAAGGAACTGGGAATGTAGCTCAGTGCAAGAGCCCTGGTGAAACACGTAAGTTAGAGGCGTTAGAAAAGACCACACTAATTGAACTGTAGGCTATACCATGTTGATTTTCTTCTCCCCCTTCCCTCCTCTCCCTACATTCTCCCTTACCACCTCTTTCCTCCCTCTCACTGATAGTGTGTTTATTAGCATCAGCTGAGTGAGCAAGGGAGCTAGAAATAAGGTGTTTTCTGGAGGAGACTCAAGGGCAAGTTTGGCTGATCATAGCTAGGCTGAGGACAGATCATATTATTCTGATCATGAACTAAGATTGATTATTCAGAGACGGACTTGTGAAAGCTAGTTTGTTTCAGTTTGCCCTGACTCCTAAGTAAGGCACAGTCCTTAAAGGTTGCAGTCAAAACGCTGAGGGTTTTATTAGGTCTGTCCTCTTTGGCAACGTCTCCTTAGCTCCAAGAGACAGCCAAAAGCTCTTAGTTTTTTTAGCCACTGAGATTCAGCAATCACCGCAAGTTTGGAAAAATGATAGCAAATGTCAGGCTCACTTCTCATGGCTTTCTTGTTTCACATCTTGCATCCACAAATTCTCACATGTTACCTCTGCAGTGCATTCATGTTTTTAATATTTTCTCCAGTTCTTAGTATGGAAGAGTTGATCTACAGTAGGCCATTACTGAGAGGCCTAACTATATATAGGACAGCCTAGTTGCGGTCGGCAAAATGAAATACTATTATACCGTATATGATGTTCTCCATGCTGAACATTGGGAAATCTTAAACTGTAGGACAATATTTTTTCTATCACAATCAATGGTGCTATAGATATTCTTGGACGTCTATTCTGTGTACAGGGAAACTGGTATATCCTATGACATTGCATCTTTGTCATCAGATGTGGTAGGCAGAATGTTGAAATACTCCCCATGATCTCTCCTCCTTGCATTTCCCACACCTTGAATGTTGATAGGCCCCTGACTTATTTTAGACAATAAAATATAGCACAGAAAACGGAATGTAACTTCCATGATGACATTTTATTATGTAAGTGTTTGTTTTAGAAGACTAGAGATGGAGACTCTCCTGCTGGCCCTCAAGAAACAAGCTGTTGTATTTTTAAATGCCATGTGATAAGGTGGCAGGGAACCTCAGTGGCTTCTAGAACCTTAGGTGGGGGCCTTTAAGAAGCCAGTGCCCTCAGTTATGCAACCACAAGGAAATGGGTTCCACCAACAACCTGAGAGTGAGGAAGCAGATTTGGCCACAATCAAGCCTCCACAATCAGGCCTGACTTATACTTCCTTACAGCTCTGTTAAACACTGAACAGAGGAACCAGCTAAGCTGGGGATAAACTGTCAGCCCACAGATACTGAAGTGATCAATGTGTTTTAAGCCCAGGTACTTTGTTACACAGCAATAGAAAACTAATACACCAGGTATGGCTGGATTATTTTACAAAGTGTTGTAACAATTTTTATGCTCCACAATGTATATAAAATGCACCTTTTCATGCATCTTGCTACATTTGGAAACATCCAATTTTTAATTTTTTGCCTATCTGCTAGTGGAAATAATATAAATTGCATATATTATTACTAGAACATAAAAATACAAATACTTGCTTGAAATTATGCATTCTGTTGTATTTATTTTCTGTTACACACTATTGCTTAAACAGTAGCAATAAGACTAATTAAATGTAGCAACTGGCAATAATTAATAAAAGTACCAATTAAGCAAATAAAAGATGTGGGAAAAATATGACAACTTAAAAGTTTCTACCCTCTGTAAACATTTTAATTTTGTAACATTTAAAATTTATAAGCTATATTATTCTACATTCTTTTTTATGTATTTAGTAGAGGATCTACAGGGTCTCACTACATAGATTGGACTCATAGTGATCCTCCTGTTTTCAGCCTCCCAAGCGCTGGGATTATAGGCACACACCACCACACCCAGTCTCTGATAGGACCAGCACTGCCCTTGGATCAAACCTGGTCCCTACCTGTGCGTAAGCAGGTGCTTTAATCTCCTGAGCTATCTGGCCAGCCCACTATTCTACATTCTTTTTTTTTTCTGCATTGTTAAAACACAGAAATACAAGAATTTTTAAAAGAATGTAAATACAAGTAAGTAAACAGGTTTACCTATATTAAATTAAAAATGCCTTTTTTTTTATATGGTGAGACATTTTATTCTCTCTGTTTTCTTTTCCATTAATACTGCTTTGAACTTTCTGGAGCCTTTTGGACCATTTTTTTTCCTTTTATGTAATAATAAAAAAATACAATCAAACATAAGATTAATTTTGATTATGTAACAGTGCGTCACAATGCTTCTTGCTGTCAGTGTGAAATAATGGCATCCAGCTAGATTTTCTCTCCCAAAAGCGTTTGATCATAGAATGCTGAGAATTTTCTTTATTTTATTTTCAGCTCTTCCAAATGTCCACCCATTTGTATGTACAGTCTGTCAATCAAGTCATTAATTATAAATAAAGCATCAAAGTGCTCTGTATCTATTAAACTTATTTTCTGCATGGAAACTAGTTTTAAAGCACAGATGTAATCTGAAATCATGATATTGGAGGTAGATCTTAACTAAGGTTCCAATTTGAGTAAAGAAATTCACCAAGCTCTGTGAAACGTGGTTGTATTTTTCTGGGAACTTTTTTTTAGTTCAGAAACAATCTTATTCCCCACCCCTTATTAGTCTCCCTGCTGCCTTCCCTTCTTCCTTCCTTTCCTCCTCTTTCTTTCCTCAGTATTAAGGATTAACCCAGGGAGCAGTGAGCTATGTCCCCAGTTCTTTTGCACTATTATTTTTATTTTGAGACAAGTTCTCACTAAGTTTCCAAGGTAGCTTCAAACTTGCAATCTTCCTGTTTCAGGCTTCTGAGTAATTGGGATTGCAGGCCTGGGCTACTGACCAGTTCAGGGTTGGGTTTTTTTTTTTCTGTTGGAATTTTTGTTGCTCTTACAATAACTTTGAACAACTCAGGTTTTCATACTTTTCTATGCTACTTATTGTCACTACAAAGATTCCATTATTAGGCCAGGCATGGTAGTGCATGGCTGTAATCTCAGCATTCCAAAGACTGAGGCAGGAGGGTTCCTCAAGTTTGAGGCCAGGCTGGGCTACATAGTTCAAGGCCAGCCTGAGCTGCATAGGCTAGCCAGACCCTTTCTCAAACAAACAAAAGGATTCTACCCTCTCACTCTCAGTTTTGCACCATGGACCTCATGTGTATGCATGTGGACACCTCAGTCCCCATTACTTAAAAAAAAAAATTTTTTTTTTGGTGTGTGTATGTGTGTGGTACTGGAGATTGAACCTGGAGCCTCATTCATGCTAGGCAAATGCTTACCTCTGAGCTACATTGCCAGCCCCCTTGGCCACTCTTAATGCAGACTATGGCATAATTCAGGAGAGCTGCAAGAAATGTAGTGGTCCTGGTTACTTACTGGCTTATAGGTGAGGGGTACAGGATCTAATCTCTTGGCCCTGTGGATTTATAACCTCATTGTGATGGGTACAGCCAGGGGAGGGGTGGGATGGGATTCAAGCATGGTCCCAGGTGAATGAATCTTTCAAATCAGTGATCCAAGGTGGAGTCTCCTATTGCTCAGACCCAAGGGCAACACCATATGAGAGGAAAAATCTTGCTTCTTTTAGGGAG
>NDGM011190127.1:0-19530 GCA_002564305.1 Octomys mimax
CTCTCTCTGTCTCTCTAAATAAATAAATAAATAAATGTTTAAAAAAAAAAAAAAAAAAAGAACATTTTTTCCTTTAGATTACCCGTGTTATTACCTATCGACCATTCTTTTATTTCTATGTGAATATGCCACAATGTGTTTTTATTTATTGATAGATTTTTAAATTGTGCCATATTTATATAGAATACTTCTATATTTGTAATTGTAACATGCTAAATCCATGTTTCCTATGCACATGTGGGTTTTTCTTTGTCTTTCTTTTGGTCTTTGGGATGAGTATCATCTGACTTTATTACACATTGCCAGATTGCTGTGTAAATTAGCAAGTAGCTTAGGAGTTCTCATCCTCCCCCATTCAATACTTATTATCAGGTGTTGAATCTTGGCCATCTAAGAGGTATGAATGGGACGGAACCCTGTTGGCACGTATATGATCACTAGTGAAGTGTGCAGCTTTTGTATATTTATTCACAGTTGATCAATCTTAAAATGTCTTTAGCCCAACTTTTCTTTGGATTGTCTTTTTCTCATTGGCGTATAGGAATTATTCCTGTGTCCTTTATAATAATAATTGTATGTTTATGTAGTTCACATATCTTTTCCTAGTCTCAGAGTTTTTAAAAATTATTTCATGTATAATATGCACATTTTAAATTGTACCTCTTTTATCTTATTTGTATTTTTGTATATTTTGTCTATTCAAGAAATCCTCCTGTATTCAGATGTTACAAAAACATAGTTTTGTGCATATTCTCTCACAATTTGAAAGTTTTCTGTTTTACACAGAGCTGTATAGCTGTCTGGAATTGGTTTCCATTGTGTGAAGCGAGGATGCAGGTTTTATTTTCTCAGTGATAACTCCTGAATGTGAGCATGGTGTATAGAATACTACATCTTCTTCTACTGATCGTATGGCATTTTTGAAATATGCCAAATTCTAATACATTCGGGAGCTGGTTCCTCTGGGTTCTGCTCTACTGTCCTATTTTTCTGTATCTAGTAAAAAGTTTTAAAAGTCAGGTTGAAAAATAGATCTAGATATACTAATATTTTTGAAGATAACTGAAGAGAACAATATGCATAGTAAGTGGATGTATTATAGTATTTTATAGACTGCTTTTGCCTATAGGGATGATCAAAATATGCAGTGAAGGTTTAAAAAATTACCAGTGAAAGGTGCATTGCCATTAATCCCCCTCAAAATATTTGCCCCTCATTTTGGACACACATCTCCCATTGTTTTTACCACTTTCTTTAACATTTCTGGAAATCCTATTTTGTGAGTGTTTTTACAAGGTATATTAAAAATGTGCTGACTGCCACTACTGAATGCCATCCAATGCAAAGGCAGACCCATAGAGACATTCTGAGGCATCCTCACGTTCCCTGTCCACTGGACCTGCACAGTGGGACTTCTGGCTTTGCCCCATAGTGAAAATGGCCACCAGTGTACATGTTTTCATTCAGTTCAGGACTGGAGGCAGCCTGGAAAGCAGCAACATGGAAGGGAATGCCCAGAGCTGTTCCACAAAGCAGCAAGAATGGTGAGATAGGTGTGTTTGCAAAGGGACGAGGTATTTTAAGTACAGCTGATGGCAAAATGTTCTAAAAAAATTATCATTACTGTATCTTTGATCACACCTTACGGCAGGAAAGGACTTTGCTATGGCCATGGCAACACATACGCTAGCCTGCGGTTCTCTAATTAGATTGGAGAACAAAGTGCATTTTCATTAATTTTTATTTTTATGGTTCTGAACTATGAAGTCATGTGCAAATTTTTCATTCTGATAGCATTTATTTGGTTTTTCCTCAGCTACAAAGCCCAAGGTGTTGTAGATGACGTAGTCAATACCGTAATAGACCATATACGCCCAGGGCCTTTCCGCTTGGATTGGGACCGCCTCATGACTTCATTGGATATTTTGAAGCACTTTGAAGAGGTATTTGTTTAGAATCACTAGTTCAGGTCTGTGTGTGTGTGTGTGTGTGTGTGTGTGTGTGTGTGTAAGAGCCCAGATGCCTGGATGGGAACATGAGCATTTATATACACTCACATTCATTCTTTTGAGAATAGTCATAGTCAAGATACCACAAGGGAGTCATGCACTGCCTCTTAAAAAGCTAGAATTTCCTCTGATGATGTCTTCCATAATGGCTTTACTATAGCTACACAAGAAAATCTCCATAATTTTAATTGTTAATACTTAAAAGTTAATACTTTAAGGGCCGGGGAGATGGCTCAGTGGAATAAGCGCTTCCCTTGCAAGCGCAAGGCCTGGGTTCAATCCCCGGTTCCGCAAAAAAAAAAAAAGTTAATACTTTAAGATTCTAGAAACTGAAAACTCTAAAACTACCCATCAGAGTTCTTGTGGATTTTTATCTTCAACAGTCTAAAATATTTTAGTCTACATCCTAATGCTATGAAATCCATATTAAGTAGGATAATATCTTACATTAGTGAAATTCAATATTAATTTTGAAATAAGTAAAGATGGGGATACTGAGCAACTTGTCCTCTGTATATTTTGATTATCTATCTCCTTCATATCTGTACAAGAGCAGTGAGATTTAAGAGTAGGTATCTATCTATTCTGGGGGAATCACTGTAAGAATTATTATAAAAATAAAACATTTTAAGTATTAGTTTTTACTAAAGATTAATTTACAATATATAAGTCTAGGTGTGTGATTCCTATAATAGTAACGCTTATCTTACTTTTCTCTTTTCCAGAATTGCTGTGTGATGCGTTACACTACTGCCGGTCAGCTTTGGGATATAATTTCCCCAAGGGAGTTCGTTGATTTCTCCTATACCGTGGGCTATCAAGAAGGACTTTTATCCTGTGGTAATAAGCTCAAATCCTAGGACTTTTCTTCAGTTTGGTTTAGATGTTTGAGTTTTCTAGCCTGATGGGTTTTTTTTTTTGTGTGTGTGAGATGTTATTGACCACATAGTTATTACTAAGAGTTTCTTTTAAGTGCTGAACATTAAGGAGTGAAATAACAATTTAGGAAGAGGTTTGAAATCTTTTTGCATGGTTTTGTTTCTCGTTTTCTGGTTACAGTTTTAGGTGATAGGAAGGAGAAATGGATCACATGTCTGCTTCTAAGAAAGTAATCCAGTAAGTGAATTACCTTCTAAGCCATCCTCAGAAGAGATTCTTAGAGAGAGAGATTAGACACAATATATGTAAGAATGTTTTTCTCTCTTTTAATTTTATTTTTTCCCCTCTTTTTAAAAATGTATTTGGTTGTTGTAGGGTCTCACTATGCAGCTCAGACCCATAGTGATCCTCCTGCTTTCAGCCTGCCCAGTGCTGGGATTACAGGCATGCATCGCTATGCCCTGACTGGCCAGCCAAGCCTGTCCTGGGGACAGGGCTGGTGTAGCATGTGGTGCTGAGGATTGAACGCAGTCCCTGCACTTGTCTAAGCTTGCCTAAACAGGGGCTTTAGTCCCCTGAGCTATCTTGCTGGCTTGTTTTTCACTTTTATGAACTATGTTATATTATTCAAAATTAAAAGTATGCCTTTGGAAGGCTCCTGTTTTCTAAAATATATAAATAAATTAATTCTTTAAGATATAGTACACACCTAATTTTACAGTTGTAGCTACATCTACTTTTGTTCTTAATAAGCCAGGAATAAAGTTGGATTTGGTGGTTCCTAAAGGAGACAGTTGTGGTGCCATCAGTTTGATTATTGGCACTGTGAAGCCTGGCTCCTACTGCTAAGATTTGTAGTTTCCAAGGCAATATCAGGGTAACATGATGTAATCTATTCTGAAGAGATTAGAACTTTTCCTATTACCTATCTACCAAACTCTTACTGGTGTTCTCCTTGGTCATTACATTTTTTGTTCTGCTGTGGTTTCTCATCAGGCTTAATTTGCATTTATATGGCTATGAAGAAAGATACTTAAAAAGAAACACAGTAACTTTTTACATGAGAGTTGACGACAGAGTCAGTTCATTGCTATTAATCATAGTATGTTAAATTTGCCTTGTAGGAGTAAGTCTTGACTGGAGTGAAAAGAGGCCAGAGTTTGTTCGTGGATTTAATCATCCCTGTGGCTGGTTTTGTGTTCCACTTAAAGACAGTCCACACCAGAGTCTCTTGACAGGCTATATTCAGACAGATCTGCGTGGAATGATCCCTCAGTCTGCAGTAGATACAGCCATGGCAAGCACCTTAACCAACTTCTATGTTGATTTACGGAAAGCCTTACAAAAAGAATGATATGTTCAGACTTGCCCTGTGGTCCTGGAACCAGCTCTTTCCTTTAGCTTATGGCCTGTGAAACTCAACAATTCTGTTTCTATATATCCTGTGGGAACATTTGACATGCTTTTGGCTTAGTAGTATATTTTATGTTGTTCCTAAAGTACCTAGTTATTTAAAGAGAATGCATAGCTATTTGAAATTCATAGCTATTTGAGAAGATTTTAGTTCTCTTTTGTTTGATGTTTCTCTTAAATCTTTGTTTGGTGTGGCAGTTTGTTGACAAATGGAGAACATGATCAAAATCCACAAAGAAATAGATAGTAGTTCTTTGGCCCTGAGTTAAGAAATTGAATAGTGTCTCATGAGTATTTTGGCTTTTTGGAAATTAAAGAAAACAGAAGCATCATTCTCTTTTATAGCTTCTTGAACATTTCATAAAATTTTTAATGTTTTTTGAAGGTACAGGCTAGTGCCTTACTTTTAATTTGTTCTATGAGTTTGTCAGTATCTTGGGCAAAAGGAAAGAGCCCCTTTTCTATATTTTATAAAGGTAAAAGGTAAAATTTTTGTCAATTGACTTGCACTATTTTAGGTATTAATATAAAAAATAGATGTTAGTAACTCTACAATTTTAAATACAATTTAGTATTGACATCTAGATACCATTCTCTTGTAATGTATTAAAAATACATTTATTCGTTACTTATTGCATTGATTTTGGGAGTCATACAAAAAACTTGTCAAATGTGCACTGGGGCCAACCCCGACCGAGCAGGAGTCTGCGCTGGATGCGCTGGGTGGTGCTGTTCCAGGGTCAGCAATGGAGACTCACTCTCCAGAAAGTCAAGTTCAGTGAAGTCAAATTCAACTCACAAAGCATCCCAAACTCTACCATAAACCTTCACATTTGTGACATAAGTTTAGTCTGGAACTATAAAAATGCACTGTTAGATTTAGCCAGATGCCGGGAAAGAGCCCTTGATTCTGTGGCTGCCTTAAATGAATACTGCTGAATTATTTTTAACCTTCGAAATCATTCCTTGGCTCTTGAATTACCCATTTAGTTTACTTCTGAAATGAGAATCTGAGACAACTCATTGTGCCCTGGAATATCCTCTTAAGTGTATGTGTGTGTTTGTGCACTTACGCACGTGTTGAAAGCTTTCTCAGAATGTCGTTCTTTATGTGTTACTGTTTCTATCATTTCATTTTTCTTTTTGTTTCTTGTTCTTCTTTTTCTCCTCCTCTTTCCTCTTCTCTCTTACTTTTCTTCTTTTGGCTAATATGGGGAAAAATGAGCTTTTGAAATAATTATACACAGCCAGACCACAAAAAAGCACAGAAATTCATAGTAGCTCAACTCATGAAAGTTTTTATCTTGAAAGTTTTATGTGAGTGTTTTCCTGAATGTAAGAATGAATTAGTTTTTTGATACTCATTTTGATGAAGTGGGGAAAAAATGAAGGTGTTTTGTATTTTATTACTATTTTTGCTACTAGAGATAACAAACTTGGCAGCATCAGGCTGAAAAATAATATTTCAAGATCTGACAGAAGTGCTATATGAAAGATTCTGCATTCTTAGTTGAAGTTATTAATCTACTGATACTCATTTCTAAGTTGACCATAACTTTTGAATTGCTGGATTTCTCTGCTACTTTTTTCTTCTGCAATAAAGAAAACTCAGTTTAATTCTGAGTGATCAGTGGAATTGTTAAATTTTAGTCTTTACTTCATTGGTATTACTTAATTTTTTAGTGTAGAGCAATAAAGTATAGATGTTTTATATTTTGTTACTCTATTCAGGATGGTGAAATGTCAACAGTATCCAACATGATGAAAATGAATATAGTAGGTCCTGTTTGGTTTTGTTTTTATCAATAGAAGTAAAAATTTTAACAGTGCAATATGAGATTAATATTAACATATGTTTGAGGGGCTGGGGAGATGGCTCAGTAGAATAAGTGCTTTCCTGGCAAGCGTAAGGACCTGAGTTCAAACCCCTGTTCCGCAAAAAAAAAAAACAAACCCCAAAACAAAAAACATAATTGAATCTACTGCTTCTGTAGCAGTGCTGTAGCATAGAAAGCTATTCTAAGCCATATATGTAATTAAAAATATTCAAGCAGCCACTTCAAAAATATAAGCAATTGAAGTTAATTTTGTAATTCTTTTTAACTCATATCCAAAAATACTATCATTTCAACATGTAATCAAGGTAAACAATTATTAAGATAGCTTATTTTCTTCTTTTATAGTAATTCTTTGACTCTAATATGTATTTTGATAATTTGGGCAAACTGTGTTTTAAGGGCTTATTAGCAACATGAGGCCAGTAGCTGCTATAATGAACAGCATGGTTTCATATATCTGTTAATTTGTCTTGCTAAGGTGTAGATGATTTCATGGAATTATTCTCTTAAGTAGAAGTCTTTTCTACTCTGTAGAGCCTTCAGTGTTAAGTAGGACTTCCAATAAAATAAGTATCATTTTCCCCAAATATTTTCTTTTAAAGAAAAATAACTTTTAATAAGCAGTTGAGGAAGTACAATAATAAATTTCTTTTTCTATAGTTATTTTGTGTAGCTTATAGCTAGAGTGTTGTAGAAACATATATATATATATATATATATATATATATATATATAAATTATATAGTACTGTTTTAAATACATTTTAGCTATATTTTGAAGGAAATTAGTTTTATACAGTAATTTTCATAAGTGATATTGGCATGAAACCTTAATGTATTTTGAAAAGTCATGAGTAAGCAAGAACAATTATGAGAATTTAATGTTCTGTAGCTATCCATAGTATAAATTGCTGGAGTATTAGAGATATTATAAATATTAGAATGTCTCTTCTTTTCAGTGTTTCTTGAGATTGGATGTGTTTGAAATTGTGTATTTCCGTGGTTAAAATTATGTCCTCGTTAACAGCATTTTCTTTTTCTTTCCTCTCTCTTCCTTTCTTTTCCAATTGAAGAATTCTTTTTTTAGTCAGCACTCAAGTTGAATTACCATCTCAAGCAAAAACTATAATTGAGGTTGCCCCTGGAGAAGATAGAGGAATATTCACAATTTAAACCCTAATCATCTATTGAGCTTTTAGGTCTAAGCCATTCCCCTTTCATATAAATAAAAATGGTGTTTACTCAAGAGCAGGCAGCATCCTAAGAATCAGGTGTTAAATCCAGTTTCTTTTAGATACCGTAGCTTTTTCAATCGAGATAAATTAACAGAGCAAAGCGAAAGTAATAGAAATCTGAGTTTGTCCGGCTTCTCATTAAAAAGTTGTGTATTTACTTGTCCAGTGTATTTGCCATCTTTGTCTTTTTTCTTTTTTCTTTGTGCTACATTTAATCAGATCCAGGCAAATACTCTACACTAAGCATTGAGCTGCATCCCAGCCACTAGTTGATTCATTCAACGTCTAGAGGTAGGAAATGATGGGATCTGAACAGAGAAGGAGAATTAGAGTAATCTCAGAGCCCAGGAGGCAGGAATTACATTTTTTTTTTTTTTAAATTTTAGGGAAGGGTATACAGGATGTTCAGGGTATTACTAGATCGGACTCATAGTGATCCTCCTGTTTACAGTCTCCCAAGAGGTGGGATTAGAGGCACGCACCACCACACCCAGTCTCTAAAATTTCTTTTCAGTGTATTGTTTCCAAAGACTTTACGTGTTTAAAACAAAGTATTAAATTCATTTCTTGCAATTCAAGAAAAATTATACTATATAGAGATATTATTTTTAAGTTTATAATTCTTTTGTGAACCAGTATGTAAATCTGGAATATTTAATAAGCTAGTAAAAGCATCTATTCATATAAATAAAATGTACGTTTATTTTTAAATTGCTATGGAATATAATAAAGATTTCTAAACACTTGTAATTGTGTTGATTTTGTTTTTGTAAGTTGCTTTCACCTTAAGTACTGACCAAATACTTAACTTAGTAGAACTTTTAAGTATGTAACCTCTTTGAACTATAACAAAAGAAAAACATAAATAGAAAATAGTTAACACATCTGAATCTCCCATCAATATCTCTTAAAATATTAATCACAGCTCTGCTGAATCTTTACTCTTTTATTAGTCAGCTTTGCACTGTTAAATAAACTACCCAAGGTAGTTAGTTTAAAAAGTGAAACAACCTATTCGGCTCATAGTTCTGGAAGTTCTTGTCCAGCTTCAGGTGGCCTCATACTTTGCAGTCACCATGTCATGGTGGGAGTATGTGACAGAAGGACCTGTTTATTTGTTGAGCTAGGAAATAAAGGGAAAGAAGAGACCAGAGTGTTGACAGTAACCATTAAGGGCATGCCCTGTTGCTCTCCCGTTGGACACTGCCTTCCAATAAATAGCCCCACACTAGCACTTACCATTTAACACACAAACCTGTAGGGGACATGCAAAATCAAAACCATAGCAACTATTGTGTAGCTTGGACAAATAAATGTATTCTGCCCTAACTACAAATAGCATAGTTAGAGTTTATTGTACACATGTTCAAATAACTATGCTAAGTGGTTTAGGAGTTAATGAATCATCTCATTTGGAAGTCAGAATTGTTGGAAGTAATTCCAGAGCCACCCATGCTCTTGTGCTGTTGTGATCAGGGATGTTGGAGTATCTGTAATAGAAAATAAGACTATGAAGTGGCTAAACAAGGAGCAATTTTCTTCAATTAAAATCTGGTTCTATGACCTACATGTTTGTTTTCCCACATCATATGTCAAAATCCTAACTCCCAAGATGATGGCTTTAGGGAGGTCGATCTTGAGGCGATGAGGTCACCCTCCTGAATGTATTTAGTGCCCTTATGAAAGAGGCCCAAGTGCGACTCGTTGCTCCTGCTGCCTGCTGTATGAGAACACAGAAGAAAGTGTGAGGACATGGACCCTAATGAGACACTGCATTTCTAGAGACCTTGATTTTAGACATTTTCTAGAAATGTCAGAAATTTCTTTTTATAAAGCACCTAACTTGGTTATTATAGCCACTGGAGTGGACCATGACATGGATACAAATAATTGTTAATATTTTTCATCCAAAGCATAACAAGACCAGTTTTTTGTTTGTTTATTTGGGTTTTTTGCAGTACCAGTGATTGAACTCGCGACCTTGCACTTGCCAGGCAGACACTTATGTTACGGAGCTACATCCCAGGCAGGACCAGTGTTTCCACATTTGTGCTGAACTTTCATTTGTTCAGATTACTGGCCATGGAAATAACATAGACATTGAAGTTGAGATATGAAGGCTAAGGCATGACACCTCTTGGTTTTATCAGGATATCACCAGGTTTTCCAGAAACTTCCACTAGTTTTCTCCCTAGGGTGGATCACATGACTCTGCATCACTGTGAAGGTACCTGTGAAACAGCATAAGGATTTTCAGCCTCTTGGAGAGGTTGAGATGAGCTATCCAACTATGGCTTTGGCCACTGGATGAGCCTTGGGAAATATGTGGAAGGCTGTTTTGATGTCCTGTAGGAAAGTAATGCTCCCTAAAATAGAAAGGAAAAAGTTATTTGATCTTTTCAAGAAACATTTTTTGAAGCCCTCTCAATGGCAGATGTACATGGCCCTCCTTCATTGAAGTGATAAAGTGTTGGAGCTTTTCTCCTGATAGACTGTTAATTAATGGTTGGTGTCGCTGGCACCCAGCATGAACCACCATGTATCATTCCCATGCTTATTACTCTGGAGCAGAGGGTCCTTATAGAAGAGTTTCACAGTTAGATGAGGGCAGAAAATTGCTGCCAAAAGTGAACGGCAAATATATTTCAGGAGATATAAAATAGAGAATGGATCCATACTGTTTGTGTTGTCCACTGTCCAAGAGTTTGGGGGAAGTACAGAGTTCTGTGATAACATGGAGGAAGCAGAGGATATAGGTTCCGAAATAGTATTTTCTTCATAAGTATTCTTTTTCAAGAACTTTGCCTTCCTATTTTGGTTTTGCTTTAGTGGCATTTCCTAAGTAGAAGGCAGCTGCTTTTTAAAAAAATCATTATTAAAATAACTAATCTAGAAGTTGTATAAACCCATATTGAAGCAAAATGTTTCACATTAGCAAAAGTTGCTTTGCAGATAGGCTTTCGTTTTTCTCCACTATTTTCCTAAACTCCTTCAAGTGAGTGATCTTTGTGTAGAAGCTTCTCAACAAAGCCAGGATTTTGGCCCCAGGGCTGACAAAACGAGCAAACTGCTGAGGGGGAGCCTGCCGCCATATGATTCACATATTTCATACAGAGTGTTAATTTATTGAATGATCAAGCTCAAGAAAGACCTCTACAGATCATGCTGCTTCCCTAGGAAGGACAAACTTAAGTATCACATTATTTCTTTTATAGGAGAAACACAAAGAATAAGGAGCAAAATAAAAGATAATAGGAAACAGGAAGGTAGGGCTTTTGTAGAGGGAAGGGGACCCAGAGATGGAGAGGAGCAGGAAAGGGAAAGGGGATGAAGGAAGCACCGAGATCTCTTCTGTACGTGCCCTCGCTCCCCCTGATGAATGTAACCATGTAATGCAAATAGGTATTACTAAAAACCAACAGGGGTTTTCATTTCCTTTCCCCTTCTATCTCAGGTCCTGTAGGTTTGAAAGCAGCATTCTGAAGTGACCACTGAATATCATTTAAACCAACAAGTATACATTAGCATTATTATTTAGGATGAAAACAATAAATAATATTGAGATGATTACTATACAGCTATCATAAATGTGTTTATGGAAGTTATGCAAAAACATGTGATATAATGATTAGTTGATAGTACAAGTTTTATTATGTGATTGCAAGTTTATAATAACAAACAATGCTAGAGAAGATGATAATGGTTGTTTTTATATGGTAGTTTTCTACTTTTCTGGGTTTTTTTTGTATGTATTTTAGGGAAGGGTCTACAGGGTGTTCAGGGTCTCACTACTAGATCAGACTAGTATTGATTTGCCTATTTACAGCCTCCCAACAGCTGGGATTACAGGTGCGCACCACCATGCCCAGTCTTAATTGCCATCTCAGCACACCCCAGGGGCAGGGCTGGCACAGCAGGCCTGGGGATTAGACCCCTGGCCCCTGTGCCAGCTTGCAGGCACTTTAATCCACTGAGCTATTTGGATGGCCCCTCCTATGTATTTTTAAATTTCTGTGACAAATCAGTTTGTATGAAATGCTGCAATTGTGTCCAGTGAATCAACTTCCAAAGGTGAGAGAACTGGACTAAGAAATGGGTGAGCTGGGTCTGTTCTCTTCTCAGACACTACAAATCTAGGAGAGTTATTACCTTTCTGGGTATAATATCTCTTTAAATAAAATGAGCATCTAATATCTCTCCTTAAATAAAATGGGCTTTTAATGCTTTTGTAATTTTACTCTATAGAAAATAAATATTTGGACACAGTATTAAAAAGTTCTATGAAACTTAAAATATAACTTCATCTGAAAGAAGGGAAAACATTCCAAGAATGATTCAACTGCATAATTCAAACAGAAAGAAAATGTACACTGTGTTTTCTTGGAATAATAACATTTCAAATCACAGAATGCACAAAATTTTGATGAGCTTTCAGGTGATTTATTATCATACTGTACATGCAAATTGCCTTACAAATTTCCCAGTAGCAAGGTATAGGCTTCTTTTGGCATATTGTGACAGTCTGGGTAAAGTTATACAAAGTAACATTGTCCCACACTCACTAGGGCAAATTTCTACAATTAGTCTACCAATGTCCATTTGGGTTCATGTCAAGAAATCTTTCTTCAAGTTCCTGGAAAACATCCTCCCCTCCAAATGAACATTTGTAATCATTGAATTGGATTGTCCCACATGAATCCAAGAAGAAATGACAGCGAGTTCCCCTATTATCTGCCCCAGCTTTGGGTAACTTGGAGAGCCAGTGACTGTCATTTTCCATCTGTAGAAGGTGAGAACTCTCTGGTCAATCACCAAGGTGGAAGAATATGGTAGCTCAAAAAGCAAGTGGGCATGCTGTTGATGAATTCTCTACAAATGTTTTCTGTATTTACATGTGTGGCCAAGCCAGACAATATACTTACCTAAAAATATTGTAATATATCTTTGTAGTAAGGAGTCAATAGCACCATTTTCACAAGTTTTAAAAATGAAATGTTCACAGAGTTTTTGCCAGTGCTCTTAAATTAGAAGTTGGGAAGGTAACTTACCATCTATCTGTAAACTTAGATATTTATACTTTGTCCTTCATACCCTGCAAGCTCTTGATTTTGAATAACTACTTACAATCTAATTACTGGATATGTAAATTTCCTAGATGTGATGATAGTCCATTAATTTAACCCCACAGCTTCTGGTGAAGTCTTTGAGACCCTTTAGTAAAGAAATGAGAGGGTCTCGACAACCCAGCAATACCAATGTAACATCTACATAAGACTAGAAAAGATTTATAAGATAAATGTCACATGAGCCTAAAAACTCTCAGAAGCTTAACTTTCTCAGTACTTGCTAACCTATTTTTTTGTACCTAATAGTATCTCTAACTTTTAACTTCTCTTCTATCATTGAGATGAGCGTCAGTTTTTGCACTCTATTTCAGTTGCCCTGTGAAATATCGTAGCCATTCACCAAGCTCAGACATTATCAGAAAGAGGCAAAGTTGCAAGACAGCTAGAAGTATTTATTCTGCAGTCTCATCCTAGTTGGTAATTTTAAGAAGATTCTTGAAGATTGATATGAAAATATTGCCTGCAATGACAGATCTAAAAAGTACCTGTAAATGAAACAAAAGAGAGGAATGAAGAAACAACTTGACAGTATCGGATTGATCTTTGGGGTAAAGCAGTTCTGATCATTTCCAATTTTGTTGTTTGAGGTTCTGCTTCCTATAAGTTGTATCTATAGGTCCTTGTGAGAATTGCCCTTCCAGGTCAGAAAGCTTAAAAGAGTTTAAATGAAGACAACAGTAGCCCTGACTTTTGTCTCCATTTTCTAGTTTGAGTTACAGTTTTTTTTTTTTTTTTTTTTTTAAAGAAACTGGAGTTTTGAAAAACTTATGCAGATATTCACTTTCATAGTTTACCCTGTTTTGTCAACGAATATCTGGCCAAAGCAGTGTTTACTTTCAGTACTGGGTTTTGCCTTAACTAGTGAGTTATAAAAATGCCTTTGTTGTGTTGGGTGATTTGTATTGTATTTATAGCCATCTGTGATTATCCCAGTAGGTAGAGCTAGATGCCCTTGGAAAGGTTATGCCTTTGTTTACCCAGGGCAAGGAACAAGCAAAGAATCCTAATGGATTTTGCACAAGATTAGAGACTCTGATGCAGAATTGGCAACGCTTCTCTGTGAACTTCGGCCTTTCACACCCATAGCTGTTCTCTTACCACTTTGCCTTACATTTCATCACTAAGCCCTCCCAACTTTTTCCCTCATTGTCTATGCTCGGGCCAGCCCTCACCCAGACATGGACATTTTCTCCTTATGGATTCTCTCCACCCATCAGATCAGCCTGTATTTGCATGAAGGTTTCCTCAACCATTTCCGGCAGAAAGAGGATTTTCTTCTTTCCATCCCTCGAAGGCTTACCTTTGTCTAGGTTTAGCACAGGCTGTGTATGTGTACCTGTGTTTTCCTTCTAACTAAAAAACCCACTCTTGGAGACTAACACTGTTCATCTCTGACTCCTCCATTGCACATAAAAGATTTTTCTGAAGAGTTTGCTGGGAAAATTAGTTCCTAAATAGGGCTATTTCTGAGAAGCTTCAAAACTGGAACATCATTTTTTTCAATTTTTTTTTTGTTGTTGTTTTTTGGTGGAGGCTCAATATCCCCTAAACTATGATATTTAATTTTTGGAACTAAAACTACTTAACTTTGATCTGCTCACTGTAAGTGAACTGGGGACTGCCTTCAGACTCTGGGCAACCCCGATGGCAGATATCTAATCTATATTTTCATTTTCCTCTCTGATTCTAGCATAAAATAAGATAGGTTAAAGGGAGGGAATTATGAGATGACAGTTTTCTATTTATGGTCACACTTGATTGCATCTTTTATCAAACAATTATTATCTGTATCTCTTATCAACCATGATAAACTGGTCAGTGACTCACAGCTTTTCTTTCTGAATTCTATACTATATCTCAATGGCTGTATGATATTGTTCATTACTGCAATACTTTTAAATATTTTAGAGTCATCATACAGTTTTACTCATTCCTAATGAAGAGCTGATAATTGGTTTTCTATTCCATATTTCATTTAAAGGTATCTGGCTACACATATTGAAAGCCCAGCTGAAACACAAGAGTCACAAATGCTGAACTTTCAGTATCTGGGTCACCTGCTTCCCTGAAGACAGATATTTTGGAATGTACAACTTTTCTGTGACAGAAATAAATGGAGAAAAAGTCCTTGGATTTCTAAATATGTAAGAAAAGTAGATGAAAGCATTTACTCTTTGCAGCACGAATACCCTTTCTTTTAAAAGAAAAATGAAATGTAGAAATATAGGACACCCAAAAGAAGCATGGGGGTTGGGAAGTACCTTTCTTACATAACAGAATAGGTGGATTCCCTATTTCCTGAATTATTGATGTGCAAGTTATTGTCTCCTAGAAAATCACATGAGAAAGAATATTATTTTCTAAAAATTATTCATGAAAATCTGACTAATAGAAAGCACTTCAGAATATTCTGAGATGCAGAACCAAAGGACTGTCATTTTTTAGCTTACCAAGGAACAGCTGCAGACTGACTTAAATGCTACCAAATGCTAGTGCATTGTGTCATTCATACAATTTAAAAATATTAAGATCAAATTTCTACAACACATTCAAAATACTAGAACTCTTCCTTTCCACTCTCAACTCATTCACTTTGTACACTAAATTTCCTTTTGTCAGGAGTGACACAGTTTTAAATTTTAGCTCTACAGGGACATTTCTCTTGCGTGTTTAGCACAGTTACTGTTGTGACATCTCTCCAACAGGAGACAAAATTCACCTAAACTTCACCAGAAGCAATGGGATAAAAGGCCCTAAACAAAGGGGCAAAACAGAAACAGTGTACTGTGGAAATAATGGCATCTTTTTTTTTCTCCTATGAAGGGCTCAATAGACATTTTAGGTGTTGTGGCTTACTGTATTTGCCAATAAAACTTACTCCACCTTCCCTGGCAAATGGAAGATAAACAACAGATAAATGAGTTTGGCAGTGAGTGTTCCAATGAAAAGATTTGCTCTGTGAACCATTACTTGCCTCATGCTTAAAAGCTGTCCTTTGGAGATTTAAATTTAGTTCCTTGGTGAATCATGTGAGAATTACTTTTCAAAAAATGCATGTCTTATATGTATATCTCCAAAAGATAGATAAATGAGTGATTGTTACGCAAGCAAAAATGAATGTTAACATTAGCCCCTCTATTGAATGCTCCCTTTTGTCTGTATCCTTAGGTAATTGGGCATAAAGAATTACTTAAACCTCTACATCAACTGTTCCCACTCACTGAACTCACGGGACATTTTAAAATCTTGAGGGAAGTGCTGCTGATGAGATATGGAATAATGCATTACTATGATGCCATTTTGACTCAACTGCATAATAAATGGACACATTAGGACATTCTTTAGATTTACAGATGACTGTGAAAATATTACTGAGATGAAAGGTGCTAAGAATAGAAAATATTAATAAGTAATAAATGTACTATTTTATAATCTATGCTACTATTTGCTATATAAAATAGGTCAGGTCAAAGGGAGGCAATTATGAGACGATAGTTTTCAATTTATGGCCATACTTAATTGTACCATTTATAAAATAGATTACATTTTATCCATGTAGCAAGCAAAGGACAAAGAAAAGAGGAATGTAGAAAATTTTTACCATTTACAACTGATTATGAGAGTTGGAAGAGAGCTCAGGAAAAAGAACTGCTTTCATAAAATCTATTGTATTTGGGTATCTCGAAATAATCCTTTGTATGGAAAATAAGGATTACTCAATCTGACTGAAAACTAAGTATTTGCCATTTTTACACAATCACAGTAAAGATTCTGTTGGATACATATATTTCATATCTATACGTTTTCCAGGTTGATCTTCAAAATGCACTGAAAACAACCATTTACAAGTATAACATGAATTTGCAGTCTTAACATTGCTGTTTAGAATTTTATACTAAATTCTGGTTCAGCAAGGATCCCATGTTTCTCCTGCTAGGCTGGGACGCTCCTGCCAAGGATTTAGAAGACCTCAGAGTACTAGCCTGAGGTCATAGTGCTGAACTAAAAATCATAACTTGGGACAAGTGGTAACAAATCACGACAAGGAAAAAGACTCTCGGTTTTGCATTATTGGCCAGTGGGAATATAACCAATATTCAAACAGATCGCCTCCAATCTGTTCGCTGGAACAGGGAAGAAGTTTTCCACTACTTGGCTAATTTCAGTTTCACCAGGTTGGATCCCTGGAATCTTCTCTACAGCAGTGTTTGGTTCTTGTGAATTTGTCAGATGTTCTGCCTTCACGAGGAGGTTTCTGTGTTGCCCTAAGTGGGTCTCTGGGCCAGATGACAGGGAGCAGACTGAAACTTGACAGGAAGTTAAAGTCATGCAATCTGTCAAAAGCTGGCAATGTACCCTGAATGTATCAGGGATTGAATGGCTGTTAAAAAATATATTTTAGGAAAGCATTGTGTATATTTCATTTTATTATGTGGTACGATTATAATAATCACTGAAATCACATGTGCGTAAGAGATTTTTAAAAACATCGCAGACACACAGTCTAATCATTAAGTAGTATTCAACTGCTAAATGCACACATGTCGCTAATGACCTTGATCTGGAATGTATTAGTAATGAACACTGAAGAAATTAGAATATGTCCTAATAGTAAAAACAAAGATATTACAAAATCTATTAGGTAAATGTCTGGAAACTTTCCATTGTCCTAAGTAGAACTATATAACCAGACTGAATACTTTGCAATGACAAGTAAATTACACAATGGCACTGTAATTATGCAATTGATTCTGCTCTGAGTATCTGTCAATTATAAATGGAGTCAATCTTCAGTAATAACCTGATGCTAATTCACTTTATTGATCTTGTTTTTTTGTTTTCTTCTTGTTGCTTTGCAAGGACAATCCTAACCAGGATAAATGATTTACCAAATTTCTCCTTTGCCTTTTCTGGCATTTACCTTTCTTTTTCCAATTTGAAATACAACCAGCTGCTTCTGTACAATAAAAACTGAATTATAAAACGTCTCCCTGTAAGTCATCTGCTTGTGCTTGTAGGCAATCATGAGCAATTACTTTGCATGTGAAACTGGAAATGGGTATCACTAAGCCTTCTAAACTGCAGAATGTGTTGAAATACCACGTAATTGAGGTCATAGTAAAAGACAAAGTATTATTTTTAAGTTTGCCATTAAAAATGACTATAGAACCTTGATGATAAAATCAGTATGTAAAAAAATTTCAAAAGTCTTTTTTAAAATTCATGTATAATGGCAGTGTTGATTAAACCCTTTGAAGGAAATCTAAAACCTGCCAGTCAACAGTTCTAGTCTTCTTTTTCATGTAACTGACATATCACAATTAACATACAGTCTTCATCAGGCACATTTGTATGTTTCAGTTATTTCCAGAAAGACATGTTGCCTGTGAGAGTGTGTTCCATTAGTCCAGGAATAAAAGTTCGGATCCTGTTTGTAGTCTTTTCTCAAAGGGAATATGTGGTTGGCATATGGTAGATTTTAGTAAGCATATTGTTGACTTTACGGGTGCACTCAGGTGACTTTATTTAAGCTGTAGTCAGTATTCCAGGGCTCAAAAAGGGGTCAGAGGGATGACAGAGACAATGGAAATGTGCCCAGGAATTTTATTTTATTTTTTGTGGCTGGCTCAGCCCACCCTAGGGGCAGGGCTGGTGCGGCATTTGCTGGGAATTGAACCGCCGTCCCTGCCTAAGCAGGCGCATGAGTCTGCTGAGCTATCTCACTGGCTCCATGTTATTCCTTGAAGTCATGCTGAGAAATACATCTCTGAGGCCTATTAATAGTAATAGCTAACAGACATTTTCATTCTATAATATTTCTGAAACATTTTGTTGGCCTCTCACTAGCTCTTCAACGTGGAAAACTGAAGCAGCTCAGGTCTAAGCATTGAAATCCAAATTCACTTTGCTTAAAATAAAATGTACCCTGGACCTGCACTGTCTAATACAGAAGCTACATGTGGCTACTGACTAAGGGCTGTGCTAAAGGTATGAGGCATACTGCTAATTGACTTTTAATGCTGACTATATTGTTATAATCATAATCTGGATATATTGGATTAAGAACACCATGATTAATTTAAGATTTTTACTTTTCAAAGTGTGGTTAGCAAAATTTAAAATTGTATATTAGACTTGAATTGTATTATATTAGATAGCACTTGTTCTAGATAATCACTTCTATGACACCTTTCTTACTTTAATTTTAACACTCTTTGTGTCCCTGGCTCAAAGGCGCTCTTAACAGTTTGAGGCAGACTAGTGGGATTATAATCAAATATTTTTAGTGGGAAAATAATTCAAAATTGACCTTCGTGGTAAAAAAAGATCAAGTTTATCCAGTGTATCTGAGCTTCTTAAAATATAAATCAATATTGTCAATATGATAATTGCTACCTCTAAATGCAAAATGTAATTTTTTGTTTTTTTGCTGAAATTTTAAATACATTTTTGCTTTGCGATTACAAATCAATTAGAAATGGTGTTATGAAGGGTTTTGTTTTGTTGCAAATTAAGTCTATTTGCAAATTAAGATATTTGTCTATCTTTATGTAGCTAAGTAGTCTTTGAGCTAGGAAATATATCCAGGTTTTAATAAGCAATGACTGTTCTTTCAAAAAAAAATGGTAATTCTATCCTAGTGTAGAATGTATTTCTATAAAGACTTTAATTTGATAGAAATGGGTACTTTATGAAAATTTGATGTTTCCAACTGAATTCATTACATGACCATGTAGGCATGATCAGGACCTAATATTTTACTTTCATGCACTTGAGCACTCACTAACGGATGGTCACATACTGTCAAGTGGCTAAGTGCTACACTACATATTGGCTGTGGCAGCTGTAATGTTGTCCCCAGAGTCCACAGGGCCATCAGCCCCAGGGCTGGAATGCAATCACATCTGCCCTTGGAACAAGATGGAGTGGGCTTGCAGTGAAGTCATGCTCTGATCTTAATCTTTCTCTCTCTCTTTCTCTCTTTCTCTCTCTTTCTTTCTTTCTTTCTTTCTTTCTTTCTTTCTTTCTTT
>NDGM011190131.1:0-16415 GCA_002564305.1 Octomys mimax
TGGGACAAAACACCCAAAACCCAAAATTAAGGAAGAAAAGGTTTATTTAGCGCACAGTTAGTGGAGGTTTCAGTCCATACTCGGCTGGTTCCAAGGGAGAGTGTCACATGGCAGAGGGCAGCCTTTCATGGCATCAGAAAACAGCAAAGAGCAAAGGGAGGGACTGCAGCTGAGGCTGCTAGCCAGCCTCTCCCCTCTCCTTACCGTTGTATGCAGATTACCTGCCCCAGGGCTGTGTAGCGCTCATTTGCACTCATAATCCCATCATTGGATCATAAATTAATCACACTCTAGAAGGTGCCCATGACTGCATGAGACAAACCATAACACATACACAGGAGCGATTGCAAAGGAGTGTACGCAGCCACAGACCCTAGGATGTTTGTATTTTCTAACACGCCAAAACATTTGCATTTCTTCTGGTTTAGGTGCTTATCCCCCCGACATGCTCTGTGTAGTATTTTAGGAGCTTGGTGTCAGGGTGCTGCTACCCAGCGGTGTTGCCTGTGATTAAAGGTGCTTCATAAGCTGTCAGTAGAAAGGGCTTCCCCCTCCTCAGTAATGCTGTGTAGGTCCTACAAAGCACATTTTTAAGCTAAGAGGTACAAAGTGATAAGCTGGAAAGAAAAGGAATTTTATTATTCTCATAATATTGTCTTTATTCCAATAATTTAAAGAAATCTCACCCAGATTGCATAGTGCCACTGTTCTTGGACCACAAATCGCCTCACTTCACAGGGTGCAGTCAACAGGCGTGTGTCTGTCTCAAGGACACAGGACCTGTGCTGCTGAAGTTCTGCCCTGCTCTGACATGTGGTCCAGCTAAGCGTGAACACACCCACTGAACAGCTTTTGAGCTCAGTTTACATTTCCTGAGCAGATAAATTAGGATTACGGTTTCTGTTTCACTGATGTGATGTAAAATAAATACTAAGCTAGTGTTGAGTGGAATCCAGAACAAATGCTGAGGAGCTTTTCCACCCCTAAAAATAAGTCAAACTACAAAGAAAAAGCCAAGCGGAGATGACAGTAACTTGTACCCGGGCTGTCAGCTGCTCTGTGCTCTTGCAACATCCTTCTGTCTGTTGCACAATTCTGCAATTCAGGGTTTT
Source organism: Octomys mimax (assembly GCA_002564305.1). Taxonomy (NCBI): domain Eukaryota; kingdom Metazoa; phylum Chordata; class Mammalia; order Rodentia; family Octodontidae; genus Octomys; species Octomys mimax. The sequence goes on from NDGM011190131.1 coordinate 1,113, forward strand.
CAGAAGAAACCTTTATCAAAGAGTTGAGTGTAGAAGGAGGACGGGTAACTAAAAAGACTCAGTCATGCCCTGACCTTCCTGTTCACCGGGGCTCTTTTTTTTTTACCTACAAGGGATTTTCTTCTTTACTCTTTTTATTGTTTGTTTTGTTAAGTGGTAAGAACACGTGAGATCCAGCCTCTGCAGATTTTGAAGTGCATAGAACAGTATTAACTATGGGCAGGGCGTTGAGCCACGCTTCCTGGCACTGCCTCACCCCCCAAAGACTAACTACAGCAGCTTCCAGATTTCTTCTCCCTGTCCCTGGCAGCCACCTTTCTACTCTGCGTCCACTCTCTTACGCAGGAAGGAGATCAGTCTCTTACACAGCAACATAGTTGTTCCAGGAAGACATTCGGTTAAAGGGGATCTGCCAGAAACAGACAAGCACTGATTCTAAGATAAAGCACCTCGTTCTCTTACGTAGCTTCTCTGACTCCTTGTTTTCCCAAAAGTTTTGTCTCTGACTTTAATTCTTCATTCTTTTATTGATGGAAACATAACTAAGCTCTTGACTATTCAGCTATACACTTATTGCCTGCTGCAGGCATTGATACAAGGGACGTCTTACTAACAAGGTCTGTTGTCGTAAGTGATTAAAAAGTACAAATGGAGAAAATAATTTCTTGTTAGAAGTTCTGCGTAGCAGTGAGGGCAGCTTAGGGGTTTTCCTGCTAACCTTGGCACTCATTAAACAACACCTTAGTAGGTTGTTAAACAACACTTGTGAAAATAAGGTTTGCTGTGGAGGCATGTCCCATTGCCACCGTGGCTACCTTCCAGATTCAAAGCCCGAATGCATTTCTCCCTGTGGTAGGCATGTGTGTTCCTGGATGCTGCCAGAGTGGTTCTTTTCTGAGAATTAGCAACTTCCAGTAGGAAAGAAGTTGGCTGAGATGAACTTACAGAAGGTTAGGTGATAAATTTAAGTGTGCTACATCAAATCATGGAGAAACAACTGTTATTTTTAATTGACTTGGATTAAAATAACATCTAACATTTACTGATCACTGACTACCGCAGGCACTGTGCAAAGTGTTTCACTTAGCGTTTTTCATATTGCTAACAATGCCAGGAGGCAGATAGAATGATGTATAGATAACAAAACTGAGACTTAGGAAGTGACATGAGGTGACATAACTTACTAGTGACTGGCAAGAATTTGATCTCTACATGAAGGACTCGATCCTAGTCCCAACCCTTGTGTTAGATTCCTTAAAAGCTTCTGTGTGCTTGCTGTGGAGCTGGACTCTGAGGAATATATAACTAAATAACTAAAGACAGAAGAGTACAGACTCGGTGTGTCTTCTACCTGGAGGAACTTGACAATGGGACACTCATACAGCTCCCACAGACTTCATTACCTCTGTGTTAGTTGTCTTTTAGAGGTGAAGCCCTGAGGAAGACGGGAAAGATGTTATGGTCTGTGTGCATTTGTCTTTGCAAAGTCTCATGCAGTCACTGAGGCACAATTCTACAGTTTGTGTTTTAATTCATGATAAAAGGCTGGGATTACGGGTGTGAGTGCTGCACCCAGCCTGCAGGGGATAGCGAGAATGTAACAAGAGAGACAGACTATCTCTCCTTATGCTCTTCCTGCTTTGCTGCCTCCTGCTGCCATGAGCTGCTGCCTTCTGCCATGTGCCCCGCTGCCTTGGAGCCAGCTGAGTATGGACTGAAACCTCCATTAATTGTGAGCTAAGTAAACCTTTCTTTCCTTCATTTTGTGTGTCCCAGCAACGAGAGGAGTAACTGAGACAGATGTGTGGGAAGGCTTTACCAAGATGGACACACTGAATTATGAACTATGAAGTGGATTTTTATTAGATGAATGAGCTTGTTGGAAATGTGCTAACATTTTAAAACTCCTTTCAGGCGCTAGTAAGGAGCAGGAGTTTGGCCAGACGCTAGAGGCATTAGAATGAACCAGATGGGCTCCGTCTCTACATTCACAGAATGCCTAGTGGGCAGCCCACCTCCAACGACCCTGAGTTCCCTTTTTGGAACTCCATCCCATCTTTCCCAGGCCCCTCGGTCTTCTTGCCATTTCAGCTGCAGTATGAGCCCAGAGCTCACTGCAGCTCTACCTGGCAAAGGAAATGAATAAATCACACCCATCTTCATGAAAACTGCTCTACTTTTCATCTTTCTCATGATAAAAATTACTTGGTCCTAATGGTGCAATGGCAAACACTATGTTTCCCTAATGAGTTTTCTAAATTTATTTACATGCCTACAGATGGCAGCTCCATAGGCCTACTAGAGACCAATTTCAAAGAGTAGGTCAAGCTAAATGTTCCTTCTGAAATTTTTTCAGAACCAGGGATTGAACTCAGGACCCTGTGCTTGCCAAGCAGGCACTTATTCTACTGAGTTATCTCCCTGGCCCCTTTTATTTATTTACTCATTTATTTTTGTTATTTAGGGCAGGATGTACAGGGTCTCACTGCATAGACAGGAATCATAGTGATCCTCCTGTTTACAGCCTCCCAAGTGCTGGGATTACAGGCATGCGCCACCACACCCAGTCTCAATTGCCATCCCAGTGCACCCCGGGGGGTGGAGCTGGCATGGCAGGCTCCGGGATCAAACTCCTGGCCCCTGCGTCTGTCTAAGCAGGTGCTTTAATCTGCTGAGCCATTTAGCCAGCCCCCTTCTGAAATTTTAATCTCTAAAAAAAAAAAAAATTCCTTATGAATTCCTGCATAATTTCTTTTCTGTCACATCTGCTCAGATTGTTCAGGCCCTAGGTATTAGTTTCCTAGTATGTCTGTAAAAAAGTATAATGAATTGGGTTGCTTGAAAGAAGAAATATCTTTTTTTTTTTTAGAAATATCTATTATTGCAATTCTTAGGAAGCACAATAGGAACAGAATTAACAGCCTAGCGATCAGCCTACCTACCTCTCATGGAGGTTCAAATAGAAAAGTCAAGGCATCACCAGGGCCAGGCTGTCCCTGAAACTGATGTGACCCTTTACCCATTCTTAGATCTGATGGTGGCAGCAGTCACTGACATCCTCTGACCCATGGCTGCATCACTCCAGCCTCTCCCACCATCACCCCTGGGGCCCTACCATTCTCTCCCTGTCCTTTCCCTCCCTATCTCTGTCCATGTCCTTTCTTCTCCAAGGACATCAATCATTCCTCAGCTAGGATCTGCTTGCTCTCGAAGGACCCCATCTAAACTGACTGCATCAGCTGTGAGCATATTTTCAGGTAGGGTCAGAGGCTGACGTACTAGGGGTGAGGACTGCCACATATTTGAGGGGACACAATTTAATCAGTGATAGCCTCACAACTTTTTCATCTTTCATTGTTTGTTTACCTAATCTTACAGAACAGCATCACTTTCTCCACGTCTCATGGAGTTTGAAGTTTCCTATACTCTCTGTATCCTTCAATTCCACAAACAGACTTCAAATGTATTCAAAGCAAGGGCAAGTATTTGTTCTTAGAGAATTTATGCAGCAAATGTTTTTTCTTTTAAATGGCCAACACCTGGCCTGCATGCTGGCCCCGCCCCTGGGTGTGCTGAGATGGGCGTGGTGGCGGGGGGGCCAGTAATCCCAGCTCTTGGGAGGCTGTAAACAGGCGGATCACTAGGAGTCTAGGAGTCGGATCTAGTAGTGGGACCCTGAACACCCTGTAGACCCTTCCCTAAAATAAAAATAAATAAATAAACAGCCAACACTAGAATATATGACTCTCTCTGGACGCCCCTTCATTCTGTTCCAATGTACATAAACTCATAGGTGTGGGAGGATGTGATTTTAGAGTGACACATTAATCACTTTCCCTCAAGGGTACCCGCTGGAGGTGAAGACAAGGGTATAAAGTATTTCTGGTTCATAATTAAAAGTCAAACAATTATCCGCATCTAGGGAGAGAAGCCTTCTTTTAAACTGACTGCCAATTTTGTTTCTCATAAAAAATTTAAAAACTAAAGAAACTGCTTCTAGGACATAAAAAGGAGAAAGAACATAATGGATTTTAAGAGGGTGTTCTTAGGAGTTGGAGCTTATATTGAAACACCTTGATGCATGTCTTTATCTGGTTAGCAGTTGAGCAAGCCAAATTCTAATGGCCAAATTGATGTGTTCTTTTAAAATATTGATGGTGAAGTTCTGTATCGTTCTCATGTTTTCTTTTTACTATTTTTTTTTAATGGCACAGGGCTCATTACACAGCTCTAACTCGTAGTGACCCTCCTGTTTTCAGCCTCCCCAGTGCTGGGATTACGGGTGAACCCATATCTGGTCTCAGTGCCTGGCTCAGTGGCCTGGTGGTCGGGCCAGTTCAGCATGTGGTACATAATCAAACCCTGTTCCCTGCGCCTGCCAAACCAGGCACTTAGTCCACTGAGCTATCTCTCCGGCCCTGTCTTTACTATTTTGTATTCTCTATAATAGTAAAAAATATTGAGAGGTACTTGCTTAGGCACATATTGAACAATGGGAGACATAGCCGCTGAAAAATGCTTAATGAAAGATCACCTGAAAATGTTTTGTATTTTTATAATAGTTGAACAATTTTATTTTTTTACCTCCTTCGATATGCACAAGCATGTGCATGCTCTTTTTATTAGGAATGTGTACTTACACATATGTGGAGAAATTGAGGCCAAGACGTTCAGCCTGGCATCATACCACAAGCCCATGGCAGCGCCAGAATAAGAAAATGAGCTTCTTAATTCATTCATTTATGATTATCTCATAAACAGGCATAATGGAATATATAACTAACATCTTTGTTTAACTAATTTATTTTTAGCTGGGTTATCTAGATGGTTAGCATTAAAGGTACTACATAAATATTCCGAAGTAGGAAGTCAAACCAAAACCAAACATCTATATTACCAGTGCAATGAAGACATTCTTTAAATAAACACAGATATGAGCAGAAAAACAGTATCCTTTTTGCCCGAAACAGATGGGACAAAATAATGTCTGGCCTGCAAGACATTTTGGATGTCCCAGGACTAGTCCAAGGTCTTCACCCAGTGCTTAAATCTGCAGCTGAGGTGTGCAGAACAGTCACGGCTGTTCACACTTGGCCGCAGAGCGTGTGCGGTGAGGTGGTCCAGGGTGATGTGTGACCTAAGTGTGAAATGTACACCAGATTCCAGTTGTCATATGAGGAGAGGCCATGCAATAATTTTTGACTTAGATTTTCAAATAATAACATTTTAGTTGCACTAAAGAGAGTATCCCTAAGCTTAATTTTACGACTTCTTCATTTTTCCTCTATGAACTATGTCATGCTGGAGAGTCCAAAGAAAATTCCAAGAAGTTTCTCTAGGATTGAATGTTCTGTTTAAAAAGAAAGAAAGGAAAAGAAAAGAGAAAAGAAAAAGGACACACAGCCCTGTCATGCACTGGAGAGAAATTATGATTCCCCCATCTACCCAGAGCTGTGACACTGGGAGCTAAAGGCATTGCACAGATGAGCACAGCTATGCTCCCTTATGCTCTTCTTTTCCCCTTCCAGTCACCCTGAACAAGCTCCCCCAGCCCCACACCTGGGTCAAGCTGTGCTGTCTCCCTGAAACACAACCCTAATCTACTGCCTACTGAAACTCTGGGAGCCAGGGAGATGGCTCAGTAGAATAAGCGCTTCCCTGGCAAGTGCAAGGGCCTGAGTGCAATCCCTCGTTCTGAAAAAAAAAAAAGAAAGAAAAGAAACTGTCCACTTTCCATAGCCCTCATCTCTCCCAGGGAGTGTTTCATTGAGATGTTTTGCTGTTCCCAAAATTTGTCTCTTTATAGCCAAAGATATAAAAGAGATGTCAGAGAAGAGTAAAATTCCAGGTCTTTCTTAAAAGGTCATTTGGGAAATATACGTTAATACATTCTTGGAGAGAACTGACTTCAATAATTATTAATTTCCAACTCCTTTTATAAATTTTTTTTAAATCTTTACTTATTTGATACAGGGTCTCAGTACACAGCTCAGATTTGTAGTGATCCTCCTGTCTCAGCCTCCCCAGGTGTGTGCTACCATGCCCAATTTCAGTGGCTGGCCCAGTGTTCTGGGGCCGGCACAGCATGCAGTAACAGGAATCAAACTTGGGTTCTTGCACTTGCCAGTGCAAGTGCTTAGATCTCTGAGCTATTTCCCCAGCCCCTCCAAGTCCTTGCTATAATAGTTTAGAGGACAAGGTTGTCAATGATAGTATCTGTATATCCCAGTGTGTGTCCAATTTGTTCGATCTATCTTGTGAATGCACACACACACACACACACACACACACACACGAGTGTCCTTATAAGAAAGGGTCCCTTGAGCTGTTTCTATAACCAGTCTAATGCAGGTGTCTTTACCATCTGGACACAACAAATGCCTTACAGTTGTTCAGCTGTATCCAGCTAGGTGCTCCGAGTATGCTGCTTTAATCCATGAAATCAAATCAAAAGAAACTTGGAGGCAGCTGGAGAAGGAGCAAATGTGTGAGCGAGGCACCTTCATGTTCCTCTTTCTGTTGTGTTCATCTTCACACTTGCTTCCTATGAGCAACGTTAAACAGAGCTCCTACTAAACTTCTTCTGTACATACTGAAAGCTAAAGCAATGCAGATATTATAATGGAATTTCACCCAAGTGAGAAATCCCAAGATCATTTACCTGGGAACCTTACCTGGATGTCTTGGGAGAGCAGCCCTGCTGTTTGCAGCTTTATTTCTGTGCAGGACTTACCTTCCCATCAAATGATCCATGTGACCCATTCTGCTTATCCTAGGGGTGGTCATAGCACCTCAGCCCCTCAGATTTCCCCAGCTTTTCTAACCTTACAGGGGAGCATGCCAGCTACTATGCTAAAGGCCAGGGCAAGACTGGAGGAGGCAAAGGCTGGCCTCTTCGCTATGCGTCTATCTTCTAAGAGAATGATGAAAATAACTCATTCACATTCATAGGTTACAGAATGGCTTTCTGCTTTGGAGTGATTCTACTTAAAGAGAGCAAAATCACATCTATTTATGTGACAGAACACATGTTTACTGAGCGATTTCTATGAGCCAGACAGATTGACAGGTATTAAAATGAAAAGGAATTATCAGAAATGGGAGGGCAAGAAATGTTTTATAGAAATACTTATTTTCTAAGTAGCAACAGGCGATGGCTCAACCCGGCAAGGTGTTACAGCTTCCGTCTAGATGGCCCCACAAAGCTCATGTGCTCATAAGTGGGGTCTGGGGAGGGGACCAGATCACAGCCGTGAGATACTGACCATGGGTAATAGTTGGGCATGATGTTGGGAGGCGAAGCTTGGTGAGCAGAGATGGGTTGCGGTGGGTGTGGTCTGGAGCATCTATGTCCTCACCTGAACTTAATTCCCGTCTCTATGACTTGTATCCATACCCGGACCTGTTTCCCCTCTGAGATGCCACTCTGCCATGCTGGCCTGCCTTGGTGCCAGATGACTGGACTAAAACCTGTACCAACTGGGAACTAAAATAAATCTCTCTTCCTTTAAGTTGTGTGTGTTCGGTATTGTGTCTCAGTGACAAAAGTGTAACTTAAGACACAAGGCTATGCTGTGCAGGCTGGCCAGGACACAGCGAATAAGCAAATAGAGTATAAGGTTGGGATGCCATTGGGCCCCATGCGGTAGGTCCAAAATGTTGCGATATTTCAAGATTCACCTTGTATCTCTCAAAGAGTTTAGTATTTCTCAGACCATGACCTGACTGTCAGATGTTTTTCTCTATGTACTTCTAATACTTATTACACTTGCCTTCCCTTATATCCAGAACTTAAATAAAAAAGTGCTTGAGGCCACAAACACATGGAAACTACAGTAATATCCACTGACACCACCACTTTGCTCCATGTCTTGAAAAAGGGAAGGTTTCAGTGAGCATTCTTTGTCCATTTGCAACCACATTTCCTAGTCTGATAACTTCTTGAGAACTTCCCCTCAAAAAGAAAAAAGAGAGAGATCAGGTCTGCTACTTAGAAATTTATGGATTCAAAATCTAATTCCTCATCATTTGTTAGGAAATCAAAGAAATGGTTGCACTTAGAGTCAGAGAGACTGTGTGGTGAACCCAGCTCTGGTACCAATGCCAGAAATTATCATTTGTTGGGGTGACACATTATTAACGTACTTAATCTTTGCTGTAGCTTGAGTTTGTCCCCCAAGGACTCATGTGCTAAGGGCTTGGTCTCCAGTGTAGTGGACACTGGCAGAGCCAGCCCCTGTGGAAAGTGGCCAGGTCATGTTCACTACTGTGGCAAGCCTTGTAGGACTGGATTAGTGCCCATGAAAATGAGCTGTCACGGTGCAAGCTTGGCTGTGTTGCTGCATCTCATTGCCCCTTGTGTCCCCCTGTGATCTCTTCTACAAATGCTTGCACCACTGTGATGCCTTCAGTCATGAGACCTTCTCCAGAACAGAGTAAATGCTAGCACTATGCTCGAACCTCCAGAATTGTGAGGTAAACAAAGCTCTTTTCTTTATAAAATATTCTGCTTGGAGTATGTCATTATAGCAACAGAAAATGGACTAAGATAATCTGATTTTATAGGGAAAGAATCTGAAGCACAAAGAACTAAGTAACTTGTTCTGGCCAAATATCATAAACAAGACAGATATCCAGCAGCCTTATCTTAGAACTCTGTCTTGTTACCACCCCCTTATACAGGCATGGAGTTACTTAACCTCTTAAATCTTAGTTTATCTATAAAATGATAGCACTATTATGCTTTTTATTAACATGAAACATTTGTCATAGTACTATTACTAGAAGACAGGTCTCTTGAGGGTTCTTCCAGGTTCTTAATATTCTGAACAAAGAATTCAGTGGAATATTTAATAGAAAAAACACAAGATTTATTGAAAGCCAGAGAATAAAAAAATATACTCCACGAGGTGGGTGGGGGTGGTGATTGTAGTTGGATCTACAGCTAGGGATCCACAGGATTAATGGCCCACTGGGACATCTGACATGGCCCAACCACCAGATGTGTGAGTTCATTTTTTTTTTTTTAAACCATACTAGGCTCTTAGAGAAAGTGTCACTGTATCCAAAGTCTATGGGGTGGGGTGGGGTTCAGAAAGAACAATGCTAATAAGGTGAGATGCAGGCTAGGTCATGCACTTCTGGTTTCACTCATTGCTGAGGATCTTGGGAGAACAGGATGTTTTTTGTCTGTTCGTCTCCTGATGTTTTGATATAGTCATCATTGGTTTGTCTTGTTCCTCAGCCCTTGTTCCTCAGCTTTCTGATGTTTACTTGTCTGCTGTGGCTCCTACTTTAGTGGCTGATATATTACAGGCATTAAAAAGAAGTACTTTGAAAATTGTACGCTATGTTCTATGTATTCTATTGTCACAAAAGGCAATCCTAGCATGATATCACAATTGTCGCTGTGTCACAGCTTAGGAGACAATATTTTAAATTTAGTATACATTTTATAAGATACAAGATTAAAATTGTTTAATTGTTAAAAATTGTCATTTTCAAAGCTTTAACCCCTGTCTCCCTGAACGAGTGATCATGGAATACACAGTGATGTGACATGAAAAATATTTTCAAGAAAAATGTTATATAAATTAAAAAAACCATACTGTAGTAACACAAAGACAGGGACAGTGGAACAGCTAGGGGACAGGCTCATAAAAACAATAAGAACATAAGTCAAAGAAATGAGAATAGTTAGCAAAGGATGTGTACAAACAAGAAAAGAAAGTTACAAAAAATTGGAGGAATAAATGCTACTGCTGATGTAGTCCTGAGAGATAGGCAACCTTAATTTCATTTAAAGTCATCTGTCTAAAGTGGACCAAATCCATTTGTGTGAGCATATAAAGGCGTGTGCGACTCACGGGCTCACCATTTCTGCTGCAAAAAGGACACACTGCACTTCTATACCTCTGCTGTGTCTTCCCATGAAGGCAACTGAGGGAGCCTTAGGCGCTGCCTTACTCTCCATATTACAATATAAGCGCCTTGGGCTCTAATTTATTTGTGTTATTTTAATAGCCCAAAGAATTACAGAAATTTCTGTAGTTATTTTTTTCTTATAATAGATTTATACTGCTAATTACCCCTAATACCAGAAAAAAAATCACATACAGGAATGAAAATATTTCCGGGAAACCTCACTTCTTGATATTTAATTACAATCCTTTTATGTAATTTCTCTGCTCTGAATTTTAGTAAACCACAGAAGTGACTATTGCCTCATTGTGAAAAACGTATTTTTCAAAGTGAACTAGAAAATGTAACACCACACATTAATTCTACACTTTGTTAATTACTGGAGAGTTGTGGAAAGTCTTGGTATCTGACATGGCGGAATGAATTTTCAAATTTCACCCAATTATGTATCCAGTGCTTTCCTTACCAATGCAAACTTTCTGCATGTCCCATAAAAATCACACTATCTACTCTTTTCATTTCTAATATCATGTGTTAGTTGAAATTGCTTGTGAATTTTATGTAAGTATTATTTTCTTATCACTTGGTTTTGTGAGATTAATTTCTGTTGTACACATAGAAAACTTTTGTTACAAATGGCTAGGTAGACTTTCGCGAGCCTAATTCTACTCCTGGTTATGACCATTTTGCTACCATTAGATGAAAAGCAGCCAGAGACTCTGAAGGAATGACTGTGGCTGTGCTCCATGAACACTGTATTTACAGTTTACGAGGTGGTGGCCCAGATAGGCTCGTTGACAAGCCCTGTGTCGTGTTCAGCTGGACATGTGTACCACAGTTCAATCTATCTAATGGTAAAGTCCACATGGATATATCCAACTTGGGGCTGCTGTAAAATTGTGTTGCCCGTCTGTCTGCGGGGGTGTAGGGTGTGCACGCGTAATCTGAATAGAAACTGGTAAGCAATTTCCAAAGCTGTGCTACTGTACGCTCTCACTAGAGCGTGAGAGGCTGAGTTGTGCATCCTAGTGCATCAGCTGTACTATCATACTGGAGCTTTAATTTATGTCTCAGAGAAATAGAGCCTCTCATCTGTTTAATGGCCAGTTTTCTGTTTTGTGAAATTCTTGTTACAGCTGCTTTTTCTGTTTCTATTGTGTTGTCTCTCTCTTGTCTGTTTATTGCAAATATATGTATTATAAATAGCTTTTCTCAATGGAGACTTGATATATTTTGTTTTATATATTCTAATTCTATGTATCTTATTCAGCTTATTCTGTGATGGTTTCTTTTAAAACACAACAAATTTAATGCTCAAAAAAGGAAAAAAAGAGCTTTTTCATTTCTTTTTGGTAAAGTAGTTTTTTCTTGTTCTGTTTTAGGTAACTTTCATTTTACCAAAGTCATAAAAATAATCCACTATGACTTATTCCAGAAATTATGTCTTTATTTTCTACTTTTAATCTATAATCCACTTAAGAAATGATTTTTATATGGAACAAGGAAAAGAATGGGGCCCTAACAGGGCCTCGTTTACCCACAATGACTTATTAAAAAGTTGCTCTTTTCTCCAATAAACCAAAGATATTTTATCACAAATTAACTATTGGTATGTATGGGGCTCTGCTTCTACATCTCTATTCTGTTGGGCTATTTGTTGTCTGCACATTAATTCTACACTGACTTCATTACTGTAGCACTGTGGTAAGGCTTGGTATCTGACAGAATAAATTATTTTTAATATAGTCATACCTATTTTTATTTCAAGAGTAACAATTTTCCATAACAGAAACATCCAATTTCTTATACAGTGTACAGTTTCTTTTAAGCAACATAAAAAAGAAAAAAAAAATTTTATTAGACCTTAGGCTTAGCATCGGTTCTGCTTTAAAACTACACTGTTAATCATTCTGTGAAGGTTATTGAACTGTGTAAAACAGAAATTAATCACTAGATATTTGTTAGAAATGGCAAGGCAGATTTTATTGAAAACTACTATAATAGGGAGAGAGACAAGTTAACAAGTGGAGATTTACAACCTACGAATCAATGGAAAATTGCCAAGAGGAACTTCAGCTAGTTATAATGATACAAGGAAGAAGAAACTAATTCTTAACCAGAAGCTCCAGGGAGAAATAAGGGACTGGGACACCAGCGTTAGCCCCAAGAAAAGACCACAGGTCTTGTGAACTACATAATCAAAATGGAGATTTACACTGAAAGTTGCTCTTTCAGAGCAGCTGGGGCTGGAGAAGAAACCTAGTGCAGCACCTACCACATCGCCAGATGGTGTTTAATCAGGTACTATGTAAGAACAGGTTATAGAGCCACAGAACCACCAAAGGACAATGACACTTCAGCATTTCCAGTACCATGCCCCTATGGTGACTGGATGAGAGATAGCCACAGCAGACAGTCATGGAGAGAGTGTGAGACAGACACAGACCCCTTGAGAAGGCTAAGGTCAGAATGGGCAGGACACAGGCTCCACACTGCAACATGAGAAACCAGGCCTAGGTGGTTGGCTGCATCTAACAGATGATTGCTTTTCCCATCTACTAAATTGAGTAAGAAAACACCTTGATTTGGAAGGTTGCCACTGCCTGGGGTGTACAGACAGAGGGGCTTATGGTGTGTGTTGGGGGGGGGGCAGAGGGAACATCTCACACACCCAAAAACCATAAAACTAGTGAGACGAAATTATGACTTGGTGGATTACAAAACTGTAGATTCTGGTAAGAAGAAATTTATTTTTTAAAAAGAGAGAAAAAAATTATTCAAGTTTTTTTTTTTCTTTTACTATCATTGCTTTTTGAGGTCTTAGAGTTTTTTCTCCTTTTTGTTCTTTTTCTTTTGCTTTTCCGCTTTTAATTTTCTTCTTTTTATTTTTCTTCATTTTGCTATTGTTTCTTTTTCTTGTTTGTTTCTACTACTTTTATCTAATACTACTAATTTGCTTTTACTCCTCATTGGGATTTTTTTATCTCAAATTTTCTCTTCCTTCTCATCTTCCACTGATTTTTAAATTTTCAAATTCTACCTTTTTTATTCTCTGGTTCCTCACCTGCTTTATCCTTGCCATATAACCACTTGTCTTTATGATCTTTAGATAGTTAAATTTATACTATTACTGTCTTATTTTCCTCTTATTGCTGAGAAAAAATACCTGACACCTAACATCAAAGGAGGAAAAGCTTATTTAGCTCCTAGTTCGTAGAATCTAGCTCTGCTCTCCCTATGTCAGAGCAATGATTGCCAACCTAAGAGAAAAGACAGTTCTCAACTAGCCAGATTTATTGCTTAGAATATCTTTTATCCTTTGTTTCAGAATACCTATTCATTTACATGGGCTTTTGCCTCAGAAGTGCCTTCTACTCCCTGACCCAATCCCCCTAAATTGTTAAGGGCTCAATAAATACAGATAATCAAGAGAAGTCTTTGTCTTTGTTCCAAGAGTTCCGAACTTCCTGAACTCTCTATAAACCATACTTGTACTTTCTTTATTTAATTCTTTCCTGTAAATTTATAAGATCTGGAGCCTGAGAAGTTCCCAATATGGCTCCAAATTAGGGTGGCACATGGCAGAGAGGTAGGCATTCATGGTAATGGAAGACAGCAAAATCAACAAGTATGTATGTATGAGGGGGAACCAGCCTCTTTCTGCCCCTTATATTGTATGCAGGTGACCCACCTAGGGCAGGTGTAGTACTTATACCCTTAATTACAGCACTGGATCAATCACAAACTATAGATTCAGCAATCTCTGAAAACTCCACCCTGTGCCACCCCCACCCCCATGAGTGTATGAGGTCTTGGCAGAACATCTAGACAAAGTATGAAATTGTGCCTCTAGCCTCTCAAAGACTCATGCTCCTTTGCACAACAGGTATTTAGTCCATCTTGAAGAGTGGCCAAAACCTGTTTTAATGTTGCTGTAAAGTCTTAGTACCAATTCTCCTCCGAAATTGATTGATTGATTGTTTGATTGATTGATTGGTTGGTTGATTTGGTACAGCGTCTCACTACACAGCTCAGATTCATAGTGAGAGTCCTTTTTCTGCCTTCCTAATGCTGGGATTCAGGCATGTACCATCACACCCAGTTTGGGGGCTGGCACAGCATGCAGTACAGGGGATCCAACCTGCGTCCTTGGCTTGCAAGGCAGGTGCTTAGACTGCTAAGCTACGTCCCCAGCCTCCTCTGACATTTAAGGCAAACTCTTATCTGTGAGCACTTGTACAAATGAAAAGAAAGTTTAAAACTTCCAGCATCCAATGCCACTTCCATTCTAAAAATTACAAATGGGGGATACAAAGGAATGGAACCAAAGCAAGTCCAAAATCCAGCAGGGCAAACATTAAGTGCTGTATTTCCCTGTACACATCTGAAGCAATCTGTGGAAAATTATGAGCTCTACCCCTATGACTCATCCAATGGTTGTAGCTCCCACAGCTGTTCTCCTAGGCTCTCTCTGCTCCCTCCTTGCAGATTTCCTTACACCATCCTTGTTCCTGGCTTTTCCATATTTCTGGACCTCCACTGCACCTTTGGCTTCCCACTTACAGCTTTACCCACTCTCTAAGGTACACTTCTAGCCTTCAAGGTCTTCTTCTCAAATCTGAGAAGATGTCTTCTTGACTCCTCAACTCTTCCATTCTGCATGCACCTAAAACCAGCACCAGGTTGATGATAGCAAGTTCTGCTGACAGCTGGAGTAAGAGCCAGTCTTCCCCCTCTCTTGGCTGTAGTAGCCAAGTAAAAAACCACTGAGCACTTTGAACCAAATTCCAAGGAAAAAATTATCTAGGCCACTGCCATTCTGGAATATGGTGGCCTGAGGCTTTTTTCTCAAAGCAAAGTCTTTCATTTTGGGAATTTTGAGGCTGCAAATGATGGAATCCTGCTGCCTCTGGTGATACCCTCAGGCCATCTTTTCCATTCTATTTCTTCTCAGCAATCAAGGTCTCTTCTACTGTATCTTTGCAGTCCACAGCTTTATTGGAGCTTGCTTTCTGGCTAAAATCAAAACATGTTAAATCATTCTTCTGGGCTCTTTGCTCTTGATTTTCAACATAGATCTGGCTAAAAGCCATGCCACTGACTCAATATTTGAATACCTTAAAATTTCTTTTGCCAGCTTAATTATCCTGTCACCCTTTATCTCAGACTCAGAAAAAGTCTTTGGACACATTTAAGATACAGGAAATGTGTATCTTCTGTTTCTGCCAAGTCATAACACACATCATCTGGAGTTCGCTAGTACAGTCCTTCTTCCCGGTAGAAACCTCTGGAGCCTTCTCAGCCCTCACCAGAATCTCCAATACTGTACAACCTAAGCTATTCCAAAGCTACTTTTTCAGGAGAGAACACTGAACCTTTCCA
>NDGM011190135.1:0-10639 GCA_002564305.1 Octomys mimax
TTAGTTCAGCTTGTTCCAAGTAGGTGCTTCAGACCACTGAGCCATCTCGCCAGCCCCTATCTTATATTTTTAAAGGGAGCAAATACTAATAAACACATACAGACACACATTTCCACTTGTGTTTGCCAAAAAGTAGATCACTGAAGAACATATGAAAAGCTAATAAAAATATATACCTAGAGAGGGGAAGGAAGGAAGCAGGAAGAAAGAGACAGAAATTGGAGAGAAACTTGTCTGAACATAACTTTTTGCACTGTTCTAACTTCAAAATTAGAAATATATTTTAGATAATTGAAAACAGTTTTAAAAGGAAAGAACAGGTGACAAATGCAGCAGAGTGACTGGAAGTTCTTAGAATAATTGTCAAGGAGTGACAAGGATCCTGAACTATACCTGGGCCGGGGACTGTAGGTAAGAGGTACAGGCATTGCTGGTGGCAAAGGCTCCACTTTTCAATGCTGCTTTACCCTGTCTATAGCAAGGACTTGCCTGATTAAAGACAATTCATGAACTTATTCCTGGAGCCAACAGCAAGTACTGGGTGAATCCTCATAGTTACATGAAGTAAGTAGTTTGGAATGTGAAACTTACCTTTTATTAAATATTGATTTGTTGGGTTTGGTGTCACTCTGGGAGGATGAGGCAGGATGATTGCAGGTTTGAGCCTAGCCTGGGCAACCTAGGGACTTCTTAGCAAGATCCTGTCTCCAAAAAAAAAAAAAAAAATTAAGGACTGAAGATGTAGCCTTGTGTGAAGACTCAGGGTTCAATACTTAATTTTCTCTTACCCCAAAGAGAAAATTATTAATTTGCTTGGCCCACATTGGCCAGGAACAGGAGCAGGTAAAGGTATGGGTAAAACTTGCTGGGGTAATAAAGATACCTTTGACACTGAGCCCCCTACAGCAACCAAGGCTTCTCAAGTCACTACATCCCTTCACTTTCCCCAGAATCACTCAGAGCTGCAGCTAGGTAGCAATTAAAGTTATCCCCTCACTTTAGCCACTCAAGTTTGCTTGATGCCACCACTAATGCTATCGCTCATTGGCTCATGGTCTTGCCTTATCTGCCAATCCACTCAGCAGCATCATCACCAACTCCTGTTTGTCACTTTGATGCTGCCGCTGCCAAGGCTTGGTGGGGTACTTGGGTGAGGTAGTTTTGCTTTGTTGTGACCATCATTTCTCTGTGCAGAAAGGCTCTCAGGGCTGGAAAAGAGCCAGCTGAGCAGTATTCCCCATGGAGCACGGAACTCTCTGCAACCAACAGATATAGTTTCTGCAGAAACAAACGGCTGCCAGATCCAGGGGGCTGGGAACACCTTTGCCTTTCTTTATACTGGCTGATTTTAGTCTAGAATTCAGATGTTACTGAATTCCAACAGTGATCAATTCTATGAAGGCCATTTTGAGAATCTGTAATAGTCAAGTATGTGTGCCTTTAACTAAATGATAGGTATTATCTTCCTTCATTATATCATAATTTTTTATAGCTTACATAGGTTATAATTCTACTTTAATATTTAGTCGTTGGTTATACAATACTCTATGGATAACTCAGGAAAGGCTTAAAGTTTTCTTTACCTGGGTTCAGACTGCATCTCCAGCATTTACCAGTTATGTGACCTTGGGCAAGTTGCTTAAACCTTCTATGCCTAACTTCTTCATCTGTGAAGTGGGAATATCATATAACTTACCTCATGAGCAGTTATGAGGATTAAATGAGAAAAATCGTGTAAAATACTTAGCTCAATAGGACTGGGAACATACTGATTGCTTTTTTCTTTTAATGTGTTTGGTTGTTGCAGGGTCTTACTATACAGCTCAGACTCATGGTGATCCTCTTACTTTCAGCCTCCCCAGGGCTACACCCAGATTCTGGCCTACTCAACCTGCCCTGGGGGCAGGGCTGGCTCAGCATGTGGTGCCAAGGATTGAACCGTGGTCCCTGTGCTTGCCTAAGCTTGTCTATGCAGGTGCTTTAGTCCACTGAGCTATCTTGCTGGCCCCATGATTGCTTATTAATGCTCACTATAATATAGGATGAGAGGGAAGTGATAGCATGGAAAAGACTCAGGATTTAATAAACATATGCACTGTGTTGTGTTTACTACAATGGAAGTAACATACCCTGACCTTCCATGCTGCACATATACTCCATTGTATAAAACAACATCTCTTCTTCATCCATTTCTCAGTTGATGGGCATTTGGGTTGTTTCCAAGATTTATCTATTAAAAATCATGTTGCTATAAAACTGGGTGAACATATATTGCTATGGCATGGTGCTTTAATTCTTCTGGGAAGATACCAAGAAGAGGAAGAGCTGGGTCAAATGGGGCCTCTAATCCTAGTTTTTTGAGAAATCTGCACACTGATTTTTACTGTAAACAATATATTTTTAAAAATATATACATATTTTGGAAAGACTAAATGTAACTAACATATATATTACCTCACATAGCTATCTGTTCATAGTGACAACAATTTATATACATTCATTTATGTTTTTTTTCAAGAACACAATATACTGTTAATTATATGCATGTTTTATGATAAATATCTTAAGCTTATTTCTCCTAACTAGAACTTTATATCCTATAGCTAATATCTCCCCAAATCCCTCAACAGCCCTGTTAACTTCCATTCTTTTCAATTTTTAAATTCTAGATACACATCCCTTGTGAGACATATGTATTGTGGATATTTTCTCCCAAAATGGTTTGCGTTTTCATGTTCTTATTTGACTCTAGGTGTGAAAAAAAATTATTTTCTTTGGTGGAACCGGGAGTTGAACTCAGACCCTTGCACTTGCCAGGGAAGCTCTTATTTTACTGAGCCATCTCCCCGGCCCCCAAAATTTTTATTTTACATGAAGCTCAATTTATAGTTTTATTGATTAGTTGCTTTTGTGTCCCAGTTAGGAAATCTTCAACTCTTCCTGAAGTCATGCACATAATTCCCTACATTTTCTTCTAGAAGTCTGTTTTGATTTAGTTTGTTATATTTATGATTCATCTAGGAGTAAAAGTGTGAGGTAAGTATTTTTTAACATATAAATGACCAGCTGTTATAGCAATAGTTTTTCAGGACTTGCCTTTCTCTTATTGTGCTGTCTTGGCTTCTTCATCAAAAATCAATTAAGGGCTGGGGAGACAGCTTGGCAGTTTAAGCACCTGCCTGGCAAGTGGAAGGACCCAGGTTTGATTCCTAGTACTGCATGTCATGTAGTCTCTGGAACCCCAGGTGAACCGTGCTGGACAGCAAAACCAGGTATGGTGGTGCACTCCTGTAATACCACAGCTGGGGAGGCTGAAACAAGAGGACCACTACAAGTCCACAAGCTGCATAGTGAGACTCTGTAGCAAATAAAAACATAAATAAATGATTAAAAAGAAATCAATTGATTCTGCCTCTATCTATCTATCTATCTATCTATCTATCTATCTATCTATCTTCTATGACTATCCATGCATCATCTGTCCATCTTTGTATGGTATTTTGTTCATTAACTTGTCTTTCTGTATCCCCTGACTTCTGTTTTAATTTGGGTAGCTTTATAACAACCTTTGAAATAAGAAAGTGTGAGTTTTACAATTTGTCATTGTTGTTTTTATCCTAAGACTGTATTAGTTACCCTAGCTCCTGTCTTGATCAGCTCCTGCCCTTATAGAACCCTGCCAGAAAAGTCTATGTGCCTCAGTTGTCTCAAACTCTGATCCCTCTGCTCAACAAGACTGATGAGCTCTGCTTGGTCTCTGCCTTCTTGCACCATGATGCAGAAAGTGCCTGAAGGTAGATGGATGACATGACTATGGGGCTCACATTGTGTGTTTCCTGTCTGAAAGGTCACACTTCTGTAGTGTCATTCATCTCATGCCTGCAAAAAGTTGTCTCCTTTATTTTCCCCACTTCCCAGTGGAAAGGTAAGTCCTTTCAGTGACTCTGAAAGCAGAAACCCTCCTCAATGTAGTATCAAGATGAGGTCCTTTCCAGAGCTTGCACTGTTTGCAGATGAACAAAGTCAAGGATGTTGAATGGTTGATATATGGACAATAGCAGCACCACTCTCCACCTGCAGAGTTAGAAAGAGAAGAAAATAAACATGTGAAACAAATTGAAGAAAGACTGTAAAACAAGTAAATGTCAGTCATCTTCACCAGCAATGTCCAGTAGAACTTCCTGCAATGATGAATATGTTCAACTTCTTGAACTTTTCATCAGGGTAGTCACAGACACATGTGGCTTTGAATAGTTGAGATTGGACAAGTGCAACAAAGAAACTGAGTTTTTTATTTTATTCAGTTTTAATGAATTTAAATGTTTTTAATGTTAATTAATCTAATTTAGCTTAATGGTTACCAACTAAATAGCACACGGATTTCTTGGAGAATAAAAAAGTAGACATTCAGAAAATCAAATCAAAGAGACTGGCATTAGCAAGCATTAGGACATATCCCAAAGTGGCTTTTATCAAATCAATGTGATATTGACACAAGAAGAGACAAAATAATCAGAGAAATGAATAATCAAGAATTACATCCTAGCACATATAAGAAATTGCTTAGTGACAAAAGTTGTATTTTAGGCCTCTTTTTGAAAAAGTATGCATATAATAAAATAAATGGCATATTATAATTACATATCTATTTGGAAAAATAAAAATGGACTCCATTTCCAGGAAATAAAAAAAAATTCAGAATATTAAAGATAAAAATGTAAAATTAATCCAGGTGTAGCGGCACACACCTGTACCCCCAGCACTCTCAAAGCTGAGGCAGGAGGATGGCTGCAAGTTTGAAGCCAGCCTGGGCTACAAAGTGAGTTGAAGGCCAGCCTAAATTACATAGTGAGACCCTGTCTCAAAAAAAGGTAAAATTAAACAACTAGAATTTTGAGATGAAGTTAGGGGACTTTGAACCAAAATTAAATCAAAGAAAATATGAAGGAAAATTTCTAGGTGGCTGTACATATTTTAAAACATACGTAGGTTTCATTGATATGCTTATCTTTTTTCTCTCTAAAATAAAAAATAGTATGCAGATTTCAAGAACAGTGACTGATGGTGGAGGCAGATTTCACCCCTCTGCTGGGACAGGGACCCCAGGGGTAGAAACTGCTCAATAGGTTTTTGACTGAAGGGCTACCAAATTGAGCAATTGCTTTTGTACCTTTTGGAATGGAAAAGTCTATCCCATGCCTATCTCAGCAATAAGATAACTTATTTTTTAGTTTTGCAGATTCACAAATGGTCTGGAATTTTGCTACAGGGTGAGCCAAACTGAATCTCAATCATACCTGATTTGATAATGCTAGAACAAGTTAAGACTTTTGGAGGCATAATCTGCATGTGATATTGCTATGAATTTTTGAGGGGGGACAGGCAGAGGGCAGACTGCACTGGTTTGAATAGTGTTCACAAAAATATTCATGTCTACCCACAACCCCCAAATGTGAATTTACTTGGAAATAGTCTTTGAAAATGTAATTAATTAAGATGAAATCAGAATGGATCAGAGTGGGCCTCAAGCAGAGCGACTGGTACCCTTGTAAGAAGCCACAAAAGACACAAAGGGAAGAAAGTTACACAACAGTAGAGGCAGAGATTGGAGTGAAGTGCCTCCCCGCTGAGGAAGCGAAAGACTACTGGCAACTGGCAGAAACTTGAAGAGAAGAATGGGACAGATTGTCTGTTAGAGAATCCAGAGAAAGAAATAATCTTACTGACACCTTGATTTTGACCTTTGCCCACTCAGAACTGTGAGGCAATATATTTCTGTTGTTTTAGATCACCAAGTTTGTAACACAGTGTTACCACAGCCCTAGGAAACTAATACTGTTATGGCTCCCAATAGGGTTTCTAATATCAGTAACAGTTATCTGGGCCTCAATTGCATGTCTTTTAACTGTGACTTCTCAGTTCTCTCCTTTCTGATTTTGTGGAGATATAATTGAAATACCCTATTTTATCTTGCATATGCCTGAGGTAAGAATTTTGGAGGAAGCTCTAGCTAACCTCAGGAGATGATTCTCCTTACCCTTTCAACTTACTGATGCTTACTTAACATTTGTTTAAGTATAATACCAATCTTTCTACAATAACGTGTAAATAAATAGTTAAATAGTAAAAGGAGTCACAAACCAAACTTTTATATGCCAAAAGATACTACAAACAAAGACCTGGAAAAATACTGCAACCCAGAAAACAATTACAGGCTTAAGGGGGCCAGGGAGATAGCTCAGTAGAATAACCTCTTGCCTGGCAAGTTCAATCTCTGGTACTGCAAAAAAAAAAATCACATGTTTAATATCTATAATAAAAAGCTCTGCAAATTGACAAGAAAAGTAAAAATAACTCAGTAAAAAACGAAGTGTATAAACATACTAATAACAGAAGTAAAGAATTAAATGGCAAAATTATGTGAAAAGATGCCCAAATTCTTGCGTAATTGAAGAAATGAAAAAGCAATGGGCTACCACTTTATGTGGGGCAGAGTATCAAATATTAGCAAAGAAAAATGCTACATCTTCTTGCTAGTGATGTAGGAAAGATTGTCATAAATTGCTGACAGAAGTGAAGCACTGCAGCTTTATTTGAAGAGTAATCTGGTCATTTCTGTTCAAATTAACAATTTGCTTACCTTTTGACCTAGAAAATCTATTCCCACAAAACTACTTCAAACAGATAAAAGTTCCTCAAAATGGAAGAAAGAAAGGGAGAGAATCAGAATGTGAATTGAGTAGCTATCAAGAGAAGGCTATCCAAATAATTATGGTACATTCATAACAAGACATCAAATGAAACCATTTTAAAAAAGGTATTAAAAGCCCAGAGAGATAGCTCAGTGGACTAAGCACCTGCTTAGGCAAGCACAAGGAGTGGGGTTCGATACCTGGCACCACATGCTGCACCAGCCCCACCCCTAGGTGAACTGAGCCAACCACCAAGACTGGGTGTGGTGATGCACAACTGTAATCACAGCACTGAGGAAGCTAAAAGCAGGAGGATCGCTATGAGTCCAAGCTGTGTAGTGAGACCCTGTACCAAATACATTAAACCAAAAAAAGGTGTTAAAAGATAAAATAAGTGAGACGTATTGCTACAAGATGTTGTTGAGAAGAGGCAAAATGTGTTATGCACATGTACTAACTCCCCACAAAGAATATAATCATTGTGTACTGCAAACACGTACAATAAAAAAGAAAAGGAAGATGCACAAAATTATGTAATAGTGTTCCATTTATGTAAAGCAAACATTGATCAAATGACATCATATATGCAGTTGTCACATAGATTGCATTATATGGTTCCAATTTCATATCCTTACCCTGAAAGATAACTGTAATTTCATCTACCAAAAGATGAAATATATTTCCCCTCCCATTAATTATTAATTTAGACAATGGGATGTTCACTGACATGACACAAGCAGAAAAAGAGTTTGTGTGATTGAACTTCTCAGGAACGGCAGTCTGGTCTTGGTCTGACCTCTAATTCCAGGAAAAGGATGAGAGACATGAGAATCAGAGCCACTGTAACTAAGGTACCCCAGACAGATCCCACATAGAGCAGAGGCTCCAATCAACCCTGAGAAGCACGTGCAGGCCCAGACAACAGTGAGTAAATTCCTGTCTCATTATTTATGAACTATAATACTGAGTAATTGCCAGTCGCAGAGTGATACTTGTGGGCGTCGAGAGACTGAGACAAAATGCCAGAGCGAGATAATGAGCTGTTTTCCAATCCTTGGGCCCTAGATGGCCACAATATGGATGACCCCCATTCCTCTACCAACCCAAACGTACCAATGAAGACTTTAGGAAGCTCCTCATGACCCCAAGGGCTGCACCTGCTTCTGCACCACCTTCTAAGTCATGTCATCATGAAATGCCAAGAGAGTACAATGAGGATAAAGACCCAGCTGCATGAAGGAGGAAGAAGAAAAGTTATTATGCCAAACTCTGTCAACAAGAAATTGAGAGAGAGAGAGAGAATTTGCAGAGAAATACCAGGACTGCACCAAGGAACGGAGAGATGGTGTGAACAAAGATTATGAGGAAACTGAGCTTATTAGCACCACAGTTAACTACAGGGCTGTGGGCCCCACTGCTGAAGCGGACAAATCAGCTGCAGAGAAGACAGTTGATCCAAGAGTCCAAATTCTTGGGTGGTGATGTGGAACACACTCATTTGGTGAAAGGCTTGGATTTTGCTCTACTTTAGAAGGTATGAGCTGAGATTACTAGCAAAGAGAAGGAGGAAGAGGAACTAGTGGAGAAACTCCAGAAGAAAACCAAGAAGTATGAGGATCCTGAAAACAAAATTGAATTTAAAATAGTACAGGGCTGCAATGTTTACTCTATGCTTTTTAAGAGCAATGCATATGAGCGAAATGAGCTCTTCCTGCCAGGTAGAATGGCCTATGTGCTAGACCTGGATGATGAGTGTGTGGACACAGACATCCCCACTACTCTTATCCGAAGCAAGGCTGATTGTAGGAGGCCCAGACCACACTGACCACAAATGATGTTGCTATGAGCAAGCTCAGTCAGATTCTTTTATACTTAAGGCAGGTTACCTGAAACAAGAAGCTCAAAAAGAAGGATAAAGGGAAGCAGGAAGAGAAGAAACCTCCTGATGCTGACATGAACATTTTTTAAGACATTGGGGATTATGTTCCATCCACCACCAAGATACCTCAGGACAATGAGTGGGAGAGATATGGGGAGTGGGAGCATGATCAAGAGACAGACAGAGACCAGGAACAAGAATGGGATTGGGAGTGGGAGCAGGACCAAGAGAGAGAGGAGGAAAAGAAGAGGCACAGTTACTTTGAGAAGCCAAAAGTGGATGATGAGCCCATCCATGTTGACAAAGTACCTGGATCTGCCAAGGAATTGATCAAGTCCATAAATGAAAAGTTTTCTGGGTTTGCTGGCTGGGAGGACACTGAATCACTGAAGAAGCCAGAAGACAAAAAGCAGCTGGGTGAACTCTTTAGCATGTCCAATAGTTATGCAGAGTGCTATCCAGCCATGATGGATGACATGGCTGTAGATAGTGATGAGGAAGTGGGTTATAGCAAAATGGACCAGTGTAACAAGAAGGGTCCCCTAGAACACTGGGACTTTGATACCCAGGAGGAATGCAGCGAGTGTATGAACAACAAGGAGGTTCTACCCAAAGCTTCAATCCAGTATGGCATCAAGATGCCTCAAGGATGAAAAACCAGGTGCTTTAAGGAAACCAGTGACAAGGCAGAACTTGATTGCCAAAGGAAGAAGATCAGTGCAATTATTGAGAAGAGGAAGAAGATGGAAGCTGATGGGGTTGAAATGAAAAGAGCAAAATACTGATCTACTTCTACTGGAGAATCTCCACATGGATAGTCTTCCTACTGTTTTCTTCCTATAATTCCTACTAAGGTTGCAATGTAGGGCTTTTTTTGTGTTTGGGAATATATGTAAAATTCTATTGTGGTACCACTTGATTCCATTAAAGTTGGTTAACCTGCAAAAAAAAAAAAAGTAATTGCCATATAGTCACTCAGTTTTAGAGTAGTTCATTATATAAAACAACTGGTATTCTGTATGTGTGTGTGTGTGTGCCTGTGTGTGTGTGTGCTGTTGTTGTTGTTGTTATTTGTGTGTGTGCCTTTTGCCACTGTAGGACTAAATGTCTGGACAGAAATGAAAGAATACATAATAAGTTAGCTTGAATTATGAGGATGGTGTGAAACAAGTAAAGGTGGTAAAAGAAGACAGGAGTCAAGAAAAAATAGATAAATAAATCTCAAAAATAAAATGATGCATGTAATCCCATTCATGCACATTTAAGATTATATATCTTGCAATGGGTTGAATAGCACTGTTCTCTAGAAGCATGGTAGAGTATCTTCCTGGAATCTCAGGATGTGCCCTATTTGGAATAAGAGTCTTTGCAGATGTAATTAAAGCAAGGATTCTGAGATTAGTTCATCCTAGATTAGGGTGAGTCTAAATCCAATCACTAGTGTCCTTATAAGAAGTACAAAATAGGACAAGGCACAGAGGGAAAGAGAAGGTAAAGCCATGCAAACACAGAAGGAGCAGACTGAAACATGTAGTATGTAAGGAAAACCAAGTGTTGCAGGCAAATACCAGAATCCAGGAGAAAAACAAGGAATAGATTCTCCCTCAGAGCCCCCAGAGAAATGAACACTGCTGAAGTCTTGAATTTGAACTTCTGTATCCCATAACATTAAGAGAATGTTTCTTTTTCATTTTAAAGAGGAAAAAAAAGAAAAGAAAAAAAAAACAATAATGCAGAACTTCAAAACAAGATAATAGGAGATTAACAATGGTTAATATATTGCATATTGTTATCTTCAAATTAGTTGCTCAGATTCAAAGATACAAGCATGCATAATTGATCAAACAGTATAAGCACAAACCATTTTTCTCAATAAAATAAAAGAATTCAATAGTATAACATGTATTTTTCACTTTCTTTTTTTCTCCTATGTGATTCCTTGTTTATTTATTATGTATTTGGTGCAGGGTCTTACTACACAGCTTGGACTTGTAATGATCCTCCTGTTTTCAGCCTCCCTAGCACTGGGATTTATAGGTGTGCACCATCACACCTAGTCTTTTTTTTT
>NDGM011190140.1:0-26309 GCA_002564305.1 Octomys mimax
AGAAGATTTAATGTCAATACTCCTCAAACTCTTTTAATTTTATTTCAAAGAGTATAAGGAAAAGTGAATAGCAAAAATAAAGACAAAGAGTAACATACAACAGCATATATAGTACGGATTTCAAAACAATAAAAAATCAACAATCAAAAAATAAATAAAAAATAAAAAGGTCTGTCTTTGGTCTACAGAAAAATTTTACCTCTTGTAAAAGGCCCTTTGCACAGAATGGAACCCTTCCTTCCGAGCTAGTTGATGCTGCTTTCCTAAGTGGTGTCCTAACCTATAAGGCTGCTCCTGTGAGCCTGCTACTCACCCCCCTCCCCAGGTTTGCACTGGTATTTTGGTACTGGCACTCCTGAGAGTTACAGCTCTGTCTCTGTAACTGGTTTTATTTAAAGCAATTCATTTTATTGCATGTTTAGAAAAGAGACAGTAACCAAGAAAATTCTTTCCTAATATACATTCTTCATCTTGAAATACATCCTCAGCCTTGTGAGAAGCCTGTCAGAAGCCATGAGCCTGTGAGGACCTTCTCATCCCTCCTCACCTGGGAGCTTCTCAATGCCACTCTCTTGATGCTAAGGTACCAGGAAGGGGCTTCAAGGGGATCAAGTAGATGCTTTTCTTGATGCCCACTGCTTAGATGTAGCCCTATTCTGTATATCTTACACCCAAGTTCATCTCCAAGAGGTGAGACTGCTCAGTGGGGCAGGATAACTGCCATGGTATGACAAATATGAAGGATGGACACTGCACAACGATTAGGCCATTACATCCTTCAGGGACCTGATTTTTGGGTTGAGTTTCCTATCTATCCTACTATTAATGAATAACCGTCCAAACTTCATCTTCCACTGGACTCAGGATGTCTACCTGTGCACCCTGAATAAGTCATTGAACTCTCACAGCCGATTTCCCTTAGTAGATATGATGTGCTAAATTATTTCTCCAGAAAGGAAAAATAAAAAATACATATACACATACACAAGACAGTTAAAACAGTTATATAGCTAGCTTCTCTTAATTCCTTGACAATAATGTTTTGTGTTAATATTTAGACAAGATATCATGCCTATATCTTGTACTCTGATTAACTTATAGTCAGACAACCATATGCAGTGTATCAGCTATTGTTGTACCGTCCAGTTAGAACTGTCCTACTAACGTGTTTCGAAACTCAGTTTCATTGTCTTTTTCTCTTTAAAACTGAAAATAATTATTGCTTCAGCTGAATCTCCTTTCTTCTGTATTACTTAATTTCAAATAGTACACTTATTACAATTCATAACAGTGCATTCACTGACTCACCTTTGAAGAATATTTAATAGCATGATTTTTAAGAACCACAAATAGTTATGTCACATAATCCTGAGCATAACGTGAATGTCTGAACAACTCGACCCATTGATTGTGAAGGACAACAGGCTCCCCTCCCCTATTTTTCAATTTCACAGGAATTAAAGTCTTGTTTAGCTGTGCTACAGAGTATTATCACCTTAATTAGGGATCGATATGTTACTTCAATAAGCTGGATAAAGGGCACATTACAAGATATGTCTTTCATTTCCATCATCCTTATGCAAAATATTAAATTTTATAATCTGGAAGAGCATTCACATTCCTGCCTCCGTCCTCAAAGTGCCCCGATTGGCTGCTCACTGATGCCTTTTCCCACTGCTATGAACACTCTCTTTCCTCGTCTTGGTCTCTGTGACGACCAGTTTTATTATCTTTGCAGATGCTCCAGACATGTGAAGAGGAGTAGGCTGGTAGCAGGCACAAGTTGCCTGCAGGGAAATGCGGCCAGGCAACAAGAGGATTTCTTAATCCACAACTCGACTCTCCCCAAGTCCCACAGGTCAGGCCACAGCCCAGCAGTGCTATTAGTGTAAGCATCCAAGAGACCATAAAGGCTGGCCAGAACTCCAGACGGCGCTGCCATCAAGATTCATTCCAAAGCTTGGCATCTGTATTTGCAGCTGCCATGCATAACCCATGTGTGGCAATAAATACTGGTTCTGAGGTTGGAACAGCTAGAGGCTGGGGTTAAATAGAACCATGTGAACCATCACAATAGAGCAAACAGACAAAGCACGGAAGTGATTGTGAGACAGCATGCAATTTTCATACCTCTTACTCCTTTTATTATTGTCAGCTGCTGAAAGGCTAAGGTAAACTTTCAGAGACCAAGAGTTTATTTGTCAAAGGATTGCTGCCAGTATGTACTCATTCGTTTTTTTAGTCCTGGTCTTTATTTCTTTCACTTCCAAAGGTTAAACTCCACCTAACTCTTATCTATTTTTTTGGTCATCATTTAAAGTTTTTGCTTTTCCATTTGGCTACACATAGCATTGGCAACAATCTCTTAGGAATCACTACCAACTAATCTCTTAAGAGTTTTCCTTTTAAAATAAATGATATTATTTATTTATTTATTATTCTACCAGAATTTCCCTCAATACTTTTTGAGGAGTAGAGAGTGTTGCAAGCAACAAAAATATAGGAAGACACCCTAAAAGACCCAGTGTTCAAGGTGCTTAATTGCCATTAGAATACTAGTATCTATATTCATTCCCTAACATTTTCTTTCTATCTTTTATTCATTTTAATGATAAAAAGGATCAATAGCAATGAAACAGCTTCAAGACAGGTTAGCCGGACAGTTATAATAATTAATACATTGTACATTGTTGTTCTCATAGTAGTTATTCAGAAGACAAGACGCAGACCTGATCTCTTGTCTAAACAATATTAGTACAAACCTTTCTTCTCATTGAACTAAGAGAATGTAGCTGTATATCTATCCTATCTTGCATCTACATATATTTTTTTCACTACACAATGGTCTTTTAGGTATATTCCTCTCTTTTGCTTTGTTTTATCAGAGATGAGTGATCCACTGGAGTTAGAGAAGCTATATTTGGAGAAGTCTTTAAAGGACCTTTCCATACTTGAAGCCAGTCTACATCTGAATGCTGACCACGCACCGCACAATCTTCATCCCGGAGAGAGAAGAAATTGTGTACACGGATACAAAGCACAGACATATGTGGACTGCTAACTGCAGCAGCAGAAGGTAAATTTCTGAGAACTCAGGAAAACATCTTTAAATTAGATATAAATGTGAGGAGAGGATGGGGAAAGTCGTCAGAAGAAAACGAGGACTCCACTGAAAATTTAAGCCTTAGAAGAGATTAGCCAAGGGAACATCCACGAGAAAAGAGAACTAAGTTGTGGAGCTCATCAAATTCTTTGCCAGACCTAGAATGTAAAAAGAAAAGCAAACAGGAGAAAGCTACAAGGCAGGGCATTCATGGGGGTCTTTTACAGAAGGACTTTTTCTGAGGCACTCATGAAGTAAAATTTTGTCCAGAAGTTTTCCTGATCAGACATAAATACCTATAAGAAGCAAGAGAGTAACTCCCCAGAGAAAGACAATTTGGAAGTTAAGAAGATGAGCCAAATGTAACTCAGAAGCACAAGTACCTGCCTGGCAAGCACAGAGTCCTGAGTTCAAATCCTGGTGCAAAAATAATCTGGAAGTTAAGAAGAGATATTTATCTTATTTACAGCTAAAATGTGATTGACCGCACATTTATGCTAGACTTTGAAGACAAGATTGATTTATTTTTAAATAAAAATAATGGGAGACCCAACAAAGAGGAAAACTAAAATAGCTAAAATTCTTTTTAAGAATTTAGCTATTTTGACATTCAAACTTATCTGGCCCTTTTGATAAAATGAATATACTGTCTCACCTTGAAAAGTTCAGGTAACTGAGAAAGAACATGTGTTTAGATGGCCTAACATGGCCTGGTCCCCTCCTGCTCCCCTCTCACAAGTTATCTAGTACAGGAGTCATTTATTTTATTTATAACTTAAAGCAAAAACAATCTCACTTTAAGGTTGACCTAAAATTTCCATGTATAATTCCATTACTTAATACAAGTAAATCTAAGGTACATCAACTTTTCTTCTTCTTTTATAAAAATTTTTAATTAATCTATTTATTTGGTATAGGGTGTGGCTGTGCATCTCAGACTCCTAGCCATTCTCCTGTCTCAGCCACCCCAGCTCTGGGAATACAGGTATATGCCACCACACCTGGTTTCAAGGGCCAGCACTGTGCACCCAGGGTTATGGGGCCAGCAAAGCATGTGGTAGGGGGGATCAAACACAGGTCCTTGCACTTGCCAGGCTGGTGCTTAAACCGCTGTCCTATCTCCCCAGCCCCATCAACTTATCTCCTGTACATGCTTTTCATGGTATATATTCCTTTGACACACTGGACATATTTCAAACTTTGCAGACTATTGCATTTTGATTCACAAATAAAATATTGCAAAAGGCTTTCAAATCAATACTGTATGCATAGGGCCTTAGTCATACACAATGTTTACTATATAGCAGATTTTAATATGTCACTTTCTCTAAATTCCTCTGCAGATATATTTTAGTAAGAAATATCTAAATGTCATGTCTGAAAAACTATTAGATTTAAATAATATATTCTGATACATTATAATCAGCATTTCTTTTTATTATACTTTAGCATTATTTCTTTCTATTATACATTATTTTTCTCCATAGGTACATTGATATCAATTCATGATATAATACCCAATCACTGATAAAAATATCTACAACTTCATCACTAATATGTATCTTGTAAGGTGGAACTGCAAACCATATATACCCTGAATCTGCATTCAGTAACACCTCATGAGGGCTTCTGTTCACAAACAATTTGGTTCTCAAACAAAAGTATTCAACAAAATGTTGCCACGATTCACAAATTCATCATTCACAAACTCTACACTGTATGACACACACAACCATGGCCATCTTCCACACATAAACAACAAAAACAAAAATGGATATCTTGACCCAACTTGTAAAACAAATTCAGTTCATGAAAGGAGATACCACTGTAATTAAGTTAGGCAGGCTAACATTGCTGAAACACCAATTAATCTTTTTGCCATGTATTTGTTTCCTGTTTACCTATAGACCATATTGTCTTAATTTGTTTTTACTGATATTTTATATTTCCTGAAATTTATTACATTTTAATTTTCATTCGATATATCACAATTCCCTCTAACTTCTAGCAGGGATTCATTTTGAAACAAAATCCTCGTTCTCTACTCAGGTCTCGCATGCATGTCCCTTTTTGTGGAATAGCATTGGACTGCTGCATCTTCTCAGTTAAATCTTGCCAGGTCCCCTCATCTTCAGGGTTCAAAGAACTTTCCAAGTCCCACCTGCGCTGCACTGCCTCTCAGCAGTAAAGATCCTTCACTGGCTGGGAGACTATACTGTGCTCCTGCTGGCTCATAATCTGTGGGGCTGCTTTCTGTATGACAAGAAGACAGTCTCTCCTCAATATGGCTTGTGTAGGCCCCAGCCTGCTGCTTGCATCTTGTGTATTTCTAATAAAACTCAAGCTGGTGATCACAAGTATCTTTGTTTCAGATTATCTGCTGTAAATTAGCCAGACGCTCCTACAGCTCTTAGCTACTGGCAAGAAACAATCTCTTGGAAGAGTTTGCATGAGCCATACATGTAGGTACCAAGAAACCTTCCCCCAGAAGTTAGTGATCACACCCCTGTTGAGACATGAGGGTGGGCGGTGGAGGCTGCACCACCACCAGGGATCCCACAAAGATGAAGTCTGTGGATTAGCAAAAACGTTTAGAGCTAATCTGTTGCATTCGATGAGATCACTCATCAGCAATGCTGCATGAGTGCTTACTTCAGAGACCATTTGCAAAAGTGCTCTTTAAAAACTTTCCTGAGAAATCACTGAGTACACCATGAAAATTACTGAAACAAGGATGTCTCGCTTGCCCACACAGGGCCGGGGTTTGTTTGCTTTGATGCTCTTTGAGAGCCTTAGTTTTTTCTACTCTGCTCTTAGGACAAGACTTTCATGGAACAGCATTTGCCCTCTTTCCTCTTTTCAACATCAGTAGTATCCACAATTAAATCACCGTACAGTAGATGCTGTACCAATGCATATGCTCATGCCATGCTGCAGTGAAGTAAGGTATAAGATGATGGACGCTTCTAGCAAACAAAGGCGTTTGTTTATTGCTCCTGCACTTGCACCCATGTACTAATAAATACACTTACTGATAAGGATTGAGTATTTTATTCCTATTACAACCATTTATTCTCTATGATATTTACATTATATCAAGATGCAAAAGAAGAGGTCGAATCATTTGTCCAAATCATGTGTATCTTGTAATTAGTAAAGATGACTTATATCATAAAGATATAACACATTTTCTTATGCATTATAAAATGCAAAAGAAAGTGGTATTTTAATCATTCATGGATGACACATAGATATGATTTTGATGCGCCCTGTGTTGTCATATGCAGCACTTTCATCTGCCTGGCCCATGTCTGATGGTGGATTTAAACCTGCAGGACGGTTGATCACCTACATACAAATAATGTAAAGGCAAATAACATTCGGAGCCACCGCAATTGGTACTTGTCTTTGGTTGATGAGTGTCTAGGTATCTTAGCTACCATGCACACAGCTATAATAACAGTTATAATCATTTTGGAACTGAAGGTGTTTGTGCATGTTTAGCCTCACACTAAATGCTTGCAACAGAGCTAGGCTACAACCAGGGGAAGCTCCGCAGCTTCTCACAGAACCTGGTGAGTTTCAGGAAGGCAGCTAAATAAAGAGAAGTGAACAGAAAGAAGCCTTCCACTCTCACAAAGCCACGGGGCTTCCTGAAATCTACAATAACATATTAAATGTAGTCTTCAGACGGGGACTGTGATGGTCATTAGGGTCTCCTTAAGCATCACGGTCATTTTCTATAGGAACACAAAAGAATCTGATAGGAAATTGAGCTCTCACACTAATCCATAGTTTTCATCCTGTACTGTCTATGCAAGAGCTTTGCTTTTCAAATCCAAAAATATCCCTAAGTTTGTATGGCATATTAGCCGAAGAAGAGGGATAGCATATTGCTCAAACATATTTGGTCCTGTGTTCAAAAACTATGAGTTTCCCACTGGCGCGTAAGAGGTTAATTTTTCTCACAAACCTCTCTAAAATATATATAGCACCACAAGGTGGCAGTAGAGATTTGTGGTCACATGGTTAGGACCTCCAAAGAATGGGGATTAAATCTATCAGGTTTACACTGCATCAGCTCACTTATGGTTTTTAAAACATAAACTATTTCACACAATGCTTTCATGAACTCTTCCAAATTTTCACTTTGCCAACTCTTTCCTGTACTTACAGCATATTTAGGAAAGGATTCCACCAAGTAACAGACTCATAATTTAATTTAATTTCAAAATCTCCAGAGATTCCTAGTCCTCTACATTCACACTTAATTGGACAATCTCACATTTCTCTGTTTCTCTACCAAGATAAAATCCAATATTCCCAAGAAAGAGCTAAATTTTAGTCCTCTGTGTGTAATTGAGAGCTTGATAAAAATTCTCCGTTCCAGTTCTCCCTTTAATAGTATACAACAAACTCTACATATCCATGTACTTCCTTTAAGAAAAGACATCACAAACAAAACTGGCAATTGACATTTAATGGAAGGGTCATTAGACCTTTGGTCAGAAGATATGGGGCCTTGTCTCTGTGCTGCCATGGTTTTGCTGGGTAACTTAAAGTAAGACACTTAACCTTCTGACCTTCAGTTTCCCTTTCTGTCAAAAGGGAATTTTGGTTCAATATAGAAATAAGGTGTAATAAAAAAGCAGAATCAATGCTTAGAACATACAGGTCCTTTAATACGTATTATGCCAGGATGGCTTTAACGTCTTACTATCATTTGGCAATGAACAAATGGTTTATTAAAGATAAAATCAACTTATCATAAAGCCAATCTTTAAAAAAATAGAGTAATAGTCTCCCCTTTTGAATTGCTTTAAAAGATAACCTACTTTAATATCACATACATGCTTATATAAGAATTTTCGGTACTTTGGTTTTTAGATTTTAGTTCCTAGCCTAGAGGACAGCAACAAAATCATCGTTCTTCTTGTTCTTTCCAAGAGCCAAAATAGAAAGCTATGAATGACTTATTCCATTGGAAAACTATTTGTAAAGTTTAATCTTCTTTTTACTCCCTATAAACGTATTCCCCGCATCAGCCAAATTATGGCTTCTATTGATTCAGTTAAAATATGAATACATTGCCTTCATATAGGAGCCATAACTCATTAAAAAAGCAGAAAATTTCATCTTGAAAGAAAAAATCTGAAGGAGCTCATTAGCTAAAGTCATCATAGATATAGCAATTAGAAGGCTATATAAATGAATAACAAAAAATGATGATGTGCAAATGTATTAATTTTCTTTATTACATTGACCAACGTATTTCAAATGTCATACCTTAGGTTTCATCTTTTTTTTGAATTATCAGTTTATATTATGGCTGTCAGTCATTTCTTTATTGCTTCAAGTTGCCTTATCTAGAACTAGAGTTTAAGGCCCACATCTATCTCTATGAATATCCTGAATAGTTCATGAAAATAACCTAAACATTTACATAGACACACCATGACCTCTTGCTGACTTATGTTTATATTTTCTTACTTGCAAAACAAAAACTAATAAAAGTTCTGATGATTTTGAACTCATCCAGACCCGTAGCTCACACCAGAATTGTCATTTAGAAAATCATGGAATTCTCCTCCTTGTAGATTTATATTCTTCCCAACTGGGGAAAACCTTCTTTCACATTGGGACAATATTGATAATTTGAATATACTAAATTTAAGTTCTAAATAGATACATTTTAAGGGAATTGTATTTGGCCTACAGCTCTTCAATGAATATTATAACACTCATTTCTGTACTTTATATGATAAAGATTTTTAAGTGAATAGCTTGTCATTTTTCCTCACTAGATTGGACTTTAAATACCCCTTGCACTTACATCTATTTAACTATGTGGCTCAACAGAGAGAAGTACTTGCCTGGCTTCACTGAACTTTTAGTGTTGCTTTACAAATTCACTTTTTAAAAAAAGCCTCCTAGGAACCATAATTATCTTTCTAATATTCTCATTAAAGTTAAATTTTTAGTGTTGAAACCATGTACTTCAGAGACTGTACACTTCCTACAGAATCAAACACAAGCATCTGTTGGCCATCTGGAGAGACACAGAGACCTGCCAGCCGAGAACGCCAGCGCTGTGCTTACTTGTCACAAATTTGTTTGCAACACTTTCTAGCTCTCTTTAACTTGGATCTTCAAGCGCTTTGCAAACATCTGCACTGCCAACCTGCTTCGCAGCGCTTGGCCTTCCACTGATGCACACTGAAGTCTTGGGCAAGGCATCTAGGCTCAGTGGAAGCCGACAATTTCTAAACAAGAAACTTAGGATTTCATTTATTAAAACTTACTATGTATTCCTATTTAAGATATGCAATGTTTTTCTTTCAAAAGAATCAAGATTTTTTTAATGAATTAATTGACTGAGGAATAAGGCTTACAATATTTGGTTGCACCCAATCAATTTAGCTTTCTTATTTATTTAAAAGAAAGTATAGGTGTTTTGTCCTTCCTTTTCAGTCACAGTTGAAAAAAACAACAGTAACCATAAAAAAGATTCATCAACACTCAGTGTTAGTTAAAAAACAGAGTATATCACAAAGTAAGTGAAAGAATTTCAAAGTAGATGATACCAGAAAAATGCACCTACACTGAGCAGTTCACAACTTTATGTTTAATTTTGAAGGAAAAATACTGTCTGCTTCAGCTGCTGATTTATTTATGTGCATAGCTCCTTCATGTTACACAAACTTTCTACGTCGAAGGAACGAGTCCTGGACACCTGCCTGCTGTTTATGGTCAGCAGCAGGTTGGGGGAGGCCAGGGGCCAGAGGGAGCAGGCATTTACACCTGTGGAATGATGGCCGCAGAAGGGGAATGGGCTGAAGCTGTGTTGCTGGTCCTCACGGGATACCCGGACCAGGCATCATGAACAATCAGCACCCAACCCCCACCCCACCCCACCACACTCCCCACCCCACACCCCACACCCCCTCCTGCCACACCCCCACCCCACACAGAATCCTCCAGCTAATGTTCTCTACAAGGCTAACACCCTCCATTTCACAGGTAAGGGAAAATATACCCAAGTTAAATAACTTGAGCGAGATCACCACACAGGAAATCCATCAACCAAAAGCTGAGCCAGAGTCAGTTCTTGGCCTTTCTAGTTCTCAAATTATTACGGCACTCAGAATTGTAGTTTAAGTAGGCTAGGTAGTAGGTTTTAATCAGGTGTACCTAATTTCTATGTAATAGACTTTTAAGTTAACCTGTTTTGCGTATTTGTGTGTTACACATAATGTGCTTTTTCTGTGTTTGTAAACATTAAATGTGATATATCAACCTGACTGATAACCAGCACAATGTTTATATAAAAAAATTTCTTTAGGATGCTTTCTATTAAATACAGCCTCCAAGAGGTCCGGGGAGGTAGCTTGGCAGTCTAAGCACCTGCCTGGCAAGTTCAAGGACCTGAGTTCAATCCCCGGTACTGCATGCCATGCTGGCCACCAAAACCAGGAGTGGGGGCACACACACACAGTGCTGTAATCCCTGCACTGGGGAGGCTGAGACAGGAGGATTACCATGAGTCTGAGCTGCATAATGAGATCCTGTACCAAATATGTAAATAATAAAATATTAAAATAAATAAATACAAGCTCCTCAAGAAAGGCATTAATGTATGGAATACTGGAGAAAATATTACATTGAACATTTAGTAACTTAATATCCAGCTGTTATTTTCCCAAGCTTAAGGATATAGGTTCTACAAATAGCAGTAACACTAAATAATGGCTATCTTTATATTTGATTAATGTAAGTAAGATTTCTAAAAAGAAACACTCTGACTTCTAATATGGACAATTATTATATATTAACCAATTCAAATAGTTTACACATATATTACATTTAATCTTTATATGGCTAAATCCTAGGCAACGCTAAAAATTTTAAATATAATAGCAAATAATGGAACTTGTAAAATTTGATTGCTATGCATGTTTCAATGGATGACATAATATTTAGTTAAAACTAAACACCACTTGCATGACACTTGTATGAAGACCCGGTGTCATAGCTAGGAGAATCCTAGGGGCACTGTCAGTTGCATTTTGTTTTTTTGTAATTGATATCTAGTTGAGATTTATTTTTTTGCTTTTGGTGATGATGATTGAACCCAGGGCTTCCAGCTAGCCAGACAAGTTCTCTACTGATGAACTATATCTCCAGCCCCGAGAGGTACTGTCAGATCTCCAGTGAAGACAAACCAACTGCTGCTACAAAGTATGTGCAAAATTTATTCTCATAGCATAATATACTGTTGTGCAGTCTTTAAGTTTTTCAATAAACCTCATGCTGGTATGAATCTTTGGCTATTTGTCTATATATCTCAAAGATCAAAGAAAAAGTATCTGGAGTGAAGGTCATAAATAAATTGGACATAAAAGTCCCAAGAAGGTATTTTATCATAAGATAGTATCCAAGAAATTCAACAAATGTTTTCCCCCCAATTTTTACAAATTGAGTTAAATTTATTTTTACCTGGTACATAAAAACATAAATATTGCACTTATGTTATGGTTTATATCTAAAATATGCCCCCGAGCCTCACATATTCATAGACAGGAATCAGGTGTGTATTCTCTTCATCGGATTAGCCCACTGGTGGGTTTATAGCTCCATGTGATGTAGGGAGGCACAGCTGGAGAGAAGAGGTGGCTGGCTGTGAGTGTGGCCTGGGGTGAACAGACTCCTCCCCCTGCCTGCGGCCCTTGCAGCCTGTGCCTGCCCTGTTATGAGCTGTTCCTCTTCTCCTTAGCCTCTCTGCCATTCTGCCCTGCCATGGAGCCAGCTGATTCTGAACTGCAAACTGCCAGCTAAAATAAACCTTTCATCCTTTAACTTGCATTTGGTACTTCTGTCCACAATGAGAAAGTAAGACAATATATTAATTGCTAGTGTGAACTGCAAAATGTTTAAATGAGGTTAAATATCTCTATCTCATTTATAATTCTTTGGTAAAATTATTTATAAAATCTAATATAGAACTTTATAAGTAGTAACAAAAACATGATAGGCTTTTTAAATTCTAGAAATATTGAAATATACTGACTAGAATATGTACATATATTCGAGTGATTCCCTAACTTACTTGAGTAATTTTTCCTTAAAAACAATTTTAGGAGGGCTGGCCAAATATATCAGCGGGTTAAAACACCTGCTTAGGCAGATGCAGCGGCTGGGGTTTGATCCCAGGAATTCTGTGCCAGCCCTGCCCCCAGGCAGCACTGAGACAGGGATTGAGACCCAGCGTGGTGGTGCACGCCTGTATTCCCAGCTCTTGGGAGGCTGAACACAGGCGGATCACTAGGAATCTGATCTATGGAGTGAAACCCTGTAGATCTTTACTACAAAAAAAGGAAGTGGTATTACTAACTTTATAACCTACTAGTCCCTAAATTTAAGAATTAGTAAATGACAGATCTAGGATTCAAATCCAGGTGACTCAGATACTAAGAGAAAGGACTCCAAATACTGAAAACCCCAAAGAAACAGAGAACACTTAGATTTTCAATGTCTGCCATATAGTGTCTTTCTATCAAGGAAGGTAATTGTGCTGCCTGGAATCCTGGTTAGTAGGGAGAAATACTTTGCGTGTGTTTAGTTTATGAATGAATAATGGAAAAGGATATCAACGGGCTCCTATTTGAGATGTGGGTATGAAATCATTCTTGTCATGCTTGTCACAAATTTATGGAGCCTCCATTTTAAAAATATATTCTGTTAAGTATTCAGACCAATATGCCTAGAACATACCCCAATTCTAAAATTTTACAGGAAAGAGACAATATCCTTTCACTTAAAACATAAATAGAGTCTGCCAATTTCTCTACTAGCTCCATGACAACCTTGTCTTGCCACCTCCAGGAATAAAAATTAAACTCAAAGCTTAGGAGCTATTCTGAGCTGCTTATGGGAATAGCATTACACAGTTCCACAGCAGTATCATTAATGATACGTTTAAGTTAAATAAAACATTTCTAAGCCTGGAATACTTAACTATAGATATGACCTAAAGACTTCAATCTGTTCAGAATGATTCACCTCTTGCTAGATAACTACTAAAATATTTAGTTGTTTTTTCAAAGTGAAATGTTTTAAAGGTTGCTTGTATCTATATTTCTTGAGAAGAATTTACCGCACATCATACATTACAGTTAATATAGTCCATCCAATCATTCACATACTTTCAGTCCTAGTGTGCACCAACAGGTTATATAGGTGATAAATGTTTGGGGCCTCCAATAAACATTAAAATCAAATGGCCAATAAATTTTCCTGTTTCTTTGATTGAAAAATTATGCCCTGAAGAAATTGCTTGTATAAAATAATGTGGAGTCCAGCTTTAATCAAGGACATTTTCTCTAAGAAATGATATCCAAACTTGCTACCATGAAAGATACTGTGTTGTTTGATAGCTTTCAGAAAATTTTAAGGAATCTATTTGGTGTTGCCTTGAAATATAGTGTGCCAGCATATGAAGTCAGCTGACTGTCACTAATCATGTTTCCTTGAAAATCTTGACTATCTTGTAGGACACCACTCATTCTGCCATGTCATATTTCACCTTTATTTGTTATATGGTACTCAATCCCTAATGGTTGAAACCTAGTCTTATCGTTAAATTATCTTTCTTAGCACAAAGAGTTCATCTAACCTATCCACTTGGGGTTAAAGTGCATATAGTTGCACAATATGAGACTTGTTTCTACAAGTGTCCCATTCCTCTTTATCAACATAACACACACACACACACACACACACACACACAGAGGTTTTATGGGGTAAAGGAAGAGCTCACACATATCTTTTGGTGTCTCAGAGAGCATATATTCATAAAAAGTGTTTTAGACTCCATATTTGTTTTCCATTTACAAAGAGGCAGGAAATCCCAACTAAATGGAAGTAGAAAGCATTCTGTATCTACAAACTAATTACTAAAACTAGTGATTAGTTTTTAACATAGCAACACTATGTGCATGTGTAACTAATTTACATTAACTTATCCTAAATTCAAATTAAGTTATTTCTTAATATTCTCTACTAAAAAGTGACCTTGACTGTAATTGAATGGTAAAGTATTTGTAGTACTTATTTCAAATATTAGACCAGCAAATCCCCTGAAGAATATCACTTGCTTGTATGTCTCATGTCCTTCAGCTATGATTTCCAAGTTTATGATTAAGTAAATGATGGCAAGATCATTCACTAATCCTGATGTCCACTTTTATTTAAACTTTCTTAAAATATTACGGCTCCATTTAAATCATAGCTTATTATAGTTCTACTTAAAATCATTACATTGAACTAAACCTCAACTTAAAAGAATAGCAGAATATGGCAGAATATTCTCTTCCTTCACCACACTTGTTTGCCGGGCTCACTGAATCCCAATTGTATTCACACAGCCTCGTCCTAGGGAGAGTTGAGCTAAATGAGTCAGTATGTTAATTATGTGCTCTGGGAGCACAAAGAAGAAATAAAGAAGTTATTACCTTCCCAAGTTTCTCAGGTAATGAGACCCACTTCTGGAGATACGTGGCCCTGGACCAGAATCTATCATGAGAATGAGCTTTGCAGGAAAACGTGCAGAATTAATTTTTTAATGAAAATCTTCCACTGGTATCCTAAGTCAAATCCACCTGACAAATGTCACCAGGCAATGTCATTACCAGTTAACCTGCACAAGGTCTTAGGACAGATGGGATAGGGACGTGTTTCAGAAGTGAGACTGGCTAATTTCAGCCATCCCCCATGAAAAGGAAATAAAATAAAATTGGCTCCATGTCACTCAAACATGACAGTACTTTGGATTTTGCCCCCATGATGTTTTTTAGCCTTGAGGCAGATATGACAGGCGCCTTATTAAATTCCAAAAATAAATGTGGAACAAGAAGACAGTGCATTCCAATGAGACATCCAACTTGTTAAAATGCAACATGCATAAGAATTGGCTCCATTTATTTTTAGCCTTCATCCTCATCATTTTAAATCAAAGTGGAAACACAGTATTTGTTGGCACACACCAACTAAAAATAATTCAAAGTTCTCTGCTTTTTAAATAAAATTTACCTATTCATTTGTTTACAAGTTTTTAAGTGGGAATGTTTAAAATACATCCCCATTGATATTTGGCAAAGGTTAAAAACAGCAAGATTTATGGAAGAGCTCTCATTCTATATTTTAGGAGGCCCACCTACTGACAGTTCTTTGGACAAATCCTGTAGTATATACGGATCCCGGATTTCAACCAATCTATACACTTAAATGTATTCTCTCAAACTATTAAGATACTAGCTCATTCATCAATGAATGAGACTTTTGCCATCTCTTTCAGAAATACTCCTTCTTCCCTCCTGATGTAAGCAAACATTCCTATAATAATTGCCCTGCTTATCTATTTTATTTAATTATTAAGCCTTATAAGCTAATACATTCAATGAGAAATGCACTTCTAGTAGATGACTTTATTAAAAGGGCCTTAATTACCCTCAATATTTAGACTACAACATATAGCCTGATTCTTTATCTGTATCAAGATTTCAAGAAATAACATGATCAACAACCCATATTCTAACTTTAGAGTCACTGTTGTTTCTTCACATTCTTACTATACTCAAGCAGGTGCGAGTTGACGTACAGGAGCTGAGCTTGAGGATAACACTGGGGAACCTGTCCACCACCAGAGAATAATGAGGAATACCTTTTGTGTTGGAATTAATTATATCATTGTTATATTTAATAGTAACCATTTCTATAAAAGCACCAATACTGGACTGTTAAAAATCAGATAACCCAAATACAGTAAAGTTATATAATTTCTATAAAGTCACACAAGTGATAGTGCCAAGCTCCGAGACCAAGTATTGTAAGGGCAAAAACTCATACACACACCTTGAATGGTTTCAGTTCCATAAAGCATTAATGAATCTACCAAGGAAACCAGAGGAGACTGGAGTAGCTAAATCATGTTACATGCAAAATTTTCACTATTCATCCTGTTTATCCAGAAAATTTTCTCTTATACAGTCACGTCTGGACAGAGGCCAACTTCCATGTCCAGCTCCAGAGACTCCAGCAGAGGCATCTCCCAGAAGTCCAGTGCTGGAACGGTTGGAGCACTTACCCTATAGTCACTCCAAGTCCTGAGGATCATGGGATCGTCATCAGTACCATAGTACAGCTAGCAGTCCTGATCTAAACAATGACTCAAAGGGCTAAACGTTAGCTCATTTTATCCCTAACTAATTAATGATTCTCACGCAATAATCAAATTTATATTTTGCAATATAGTAGCAATGGTCTAATATGTTATGCAAACTATCATTATTTTAGTGAAAAGATATAAGATTAACATAGCATTAAAAGGATGGGAGAGGCTGCCATGTAATTATAATTCTTTCAATGTGACTGTTGCCACATTGTAGATTAGAAATTTGAGGGAGACAGGTTGGTCCAGGTATTACAGTTCATATGTTTTCTTTCTTTCTTTTCTTCCTTTTTCTCTCCCTTCTTTTGCTCCCCCTACCTGCTCCTCTCTGCTTCTTTCTCATCCCTTTCCCCTCCATTCCACTCTTCTTGTCTCTCTTTCTCACTCCACCACTCTCTCAATTCTCCTTGTCTCATTTTGCCTTTCTAATTTGATTCATGTCTTGAGATACTCTCCTATAGGCATAAACCTTCACAGGGAATCCTTGTGTATTTGTACAGTTTGAAGGTTTTGCATTAGATATAAAAGGAAAGCAAGAGAAATGCACATAATAATGTTGATACACAGAGCTACACCTCCCTCTTCATCCTTAGATTGTATTCTAGAAGGAAAAGATTATTCTCTGTTCTTCCTTCTACATTTAGTCTTCTTTCCCTGTTTAAGTTCAACAAGAGATCTGTTTTAGGAGAAAGCATTTGCTGTTTATAGCACCTTCTTGTAAACAAGTCATGTCACTGTTGATGTAATGTCATGTCTATAGGAAAGCTACACACAAAGGAAATTCCCACTGTTCAGAAAAACTCTCAGTCAACTCCAAAAGAAGATAGATTTTATATAACAATACCTTTGCAGTTCTGTTTGCTTCTCTATTATGTACCCTAACATATTAGACTAGATTTAGATTGCTTTAGTCACATCATTATGTTTCCCTTTCTGCTGAAAATATTCAAGTAGGATATAACCTTCAATGTAAAAGAACCATTCTGTGCCAGAACGTAAGCTAAGCTTAGTTATTCCAAGATAGAAAAAAAAAAAAGAAAAATAACCTGGACAGAGAAGGATGATGCTATCTCTTCATGGGAAAGTCATGATTATGCCTTTTCGATTATATTTTATGTTCTTATTCCAGTATTTGTCTTTCTGACACAAACATAAATGTATCCGATTTTACTTGAAATGTGTGAATTCTTAACTCTAAGCTCCTTAGCACTAGCCACTGACAACTGTGATCCATAAGGCATTACATATTTCAGCACATATCTGAATGCTTTCGTAGCAGCATAAATATAATGGAAAACCAAAGCAAGTTGCTAAAAGAAA
Organism: Octomys mimax; assembly: GCA_002564305.1. Lineage (NCBI taxonomy): Eukaryota > Metazoa > Chordata > Mammalia > Rodentia > Octodontidae > Octomys > Octomys mimax. The sequence goes on from NDGM011190140.1 coordinate 17,649, forward strand.
GAGCCCATTTTCTCACATGTTAGCAAACTATATACAAAGTATTGTATTTCACAATTTGGGCTTGGTAAATTCCTGTGTTCAGCACCACATCTTTCGATAATAACAAAGAAAAAACTACTCACTAGTCAGGGAAATGACTGAAGCTTCTGACTTTCAGTTCCAGGTGAACTTGGTATTTTAGATCCTATTCCCCGATGGAAAGACTGATACAAATGGATAATCTTTTCTTGATACTTTGTTTGCTTCCTGGTATTGACTAATCATATTGCTGTCTCAAAAAGCCCTAAATTAGAGATTAGAAGATTGATGATTTTATGGTAGTTTTTATACTATTTTCTATGTGAGCCTGGACCTAGCTTAATTTGCTTGCATCTAATTTTCTCCTCTGTCATTTGAGGTTCCTAGTGATTTACATCTGCTGTTTTTAAAAGTCAAATGGACGGTACTTAACATTTTATATTTTTTAGTGCTATTCTTCTTGACTAATGAACTATAAAAAGGCACTTTGCATGTAACATTTCATTGAAAATAGTATTATCAACAAATATCATACAGTAAATTGATGAAAGAGACTACTACTATAATTAGACTATAGCTACATTTTAAACTATACTTGCTTTACATTTTTTAATCCATCTATTTTAGTACTTGAAGCAAAATGACAAACTGAATGATGTAGTTATTACTAAACACCTACTATATTATAATTTTCACAACAATATTCGTATTTTCATCAGACTTTTGTATAACTAAGGATTGATTTATAAATACTTAGAACTATTTAAAAAAGTTCTTGTGATGTAGACATTGAGATTTTGCTATTTCTACATTGGCCATAAGTAAAATTTTTTGGTGAATTACTCTCTGTACAAAACATCTATTGATGGACAAATGATCAAATATTTACAAAATACAAAGATGTTTTCATACAAACTGAAAAAAAATCATCATTTATTCACTCATCAAAGCTCTTCATCAAGAGAGGTCTGGATGAAATTTATGGAACATTCCCATATGAATACTTGTATCTATCAGTCATCGCTGATTCTTCAACTAATCAATCACCAGACACAATAAACAAACAAAAAAGATAATGAGTACAGTTGTAACTAAAATTTAAAATTATCCCAGGCTGGCCAGGAAAGGTAGTAAATGCATACAGCCCAGCACCTCAGGCAGCCAAGTAGGAAGCGCAAATGAGACCAAAAGCTCTCTTCCAGACAGGTCAAGACAGCGTGACTCTATATCAAAACCAAATTTTAACAGCAACAAAAATTACAGTGCTTGATCCTTGCCTGGAAATTGGTTCTTTTTAAAAAACAAAACAAAATGGTATGTTCATTCTGCTTTTACATATCTATTAACTCATCTCTATCACAGCCTATCTTCATTGGAAATGTCAGTATTTCCTAGAGTCAATAAGAAAATGCAAACCTTAGTCATCTAACAATACACTTTTATTTTTATTTAGTACAGGGTTTCACTACACAGATCGAACTTGTAGTGATCCTCCTGTTTTCAGCCTCCCAAGCGCTGGGATTACAGTCAAGCCACCACACCCAGTCTCAGGCACTGTTTCAGTGCACCCCGGGGGAAGGGCCGGCGCAGCACTAACAGAACACTTTTAGGGGCAGTAGGAAAAATCATAGAAATCCTCAGAATATAGTTATCTCTTATATCAGCAGGTAGAAAAGAAAATATGGCAACTTCAAGTTGAAGTCAGGGTCACCTTTCTCTCCTTGTCTTGTGTGGAGTTGGTACTGGATTTGTTCTGGCAGAAAGAGTCTATTGGACCTGGGTGATTTATTTTCATGAGCATTTATAAAGGTATGAAAATTGTGTTTAGAATAATATCAGGTCATGCAGAGTAGTGGAAATACAGCTTTATCAGATTAAAGGAAGTATATCTCTATAAAGATAATTGATAGAAAGAGTTGCAGGTATCAAATAAAAATTACAAACACTGTAAATATTATTTCCTGAAATACTTTTTCATTCAAATACACTTTAATTTTAATAAAAAATTTTGAGTTATTTTATAATCCATAACTATTCTCAGTGAATTTGACAAAATGACCTGTTATAAGATATTAATGATACATATGGTCAGATAATTATTAGTAGTGATATTAGCTTAGTTTTCAGGGAAAAGTGGTATCAGAAAGACTTAGAAAATAAACCATTTACAAAAATAAACTCAAAATGGACCACAGACTTAAATGCGAAACACAAAACTATAAAATTTGTAGATGATGAGATGGAAAAAAACCTGACTGACCTAAAGTTGGACATTTTTTATACATTAGTAGAGGAACAACCCATGAAAGAAAAAGTTGATAAGATGGAACTTTATTAACCTTTTAAAATTCTGTAATGCATAACATACTTTAAAAATTAAAAGAACTAAATCACAGAGTGAGACAAAATATTCTGAAAACACATAACTCACCTGGGACTGTTACCCCAAACAACACAAAGATGTTTAAAGCTCAATAACAAAATACATTACTTGAAAAATGTTTCAAATATTTTAACATATAATTCAAATAGAAAATCTATAAAAGGTGAATAAGCACAGGAAAAGATTCTCCAAATCATATGTCATTAGAAAAGTTCAAATTATTGGCATCGTATTGTCTTAATTTGAACTTTTCACCAAAGTGGATAAAATCTGTAACACTGACACAGGAGTGGATATGAAGAACAGCAACTCCAATTACTGATGTAAATGCAGAATGAAACTACTACAGGCAGTGAGGCATTTTATTACAAAGCTAAATCACATGATTTCATTACTTGACATTTATGTAAAGGAACTGAATGCTTACACCTTCCCTAAAAAAAAAATGCTCATGAGTGTTTATCTTCATTCACAGTTGACACAACTCAGAAGGAACAAACATGTCCTTCAGTGGAAGAACTAGTACGGAAATGGTTTATCTGAACAACGGGATGGTATTCAATGCTAAAAAGAAATAAGCTATCAAGCTATGAAGAGATACAGGCAAAACTTGAATGCATATTACAATGTAAAAGAAGCCATTCTGAAAACGCATATTAGATGACATTCGGGGGAAAGCCAACTACGGAGACTATGATTGTCAAGGACAGGAGGTGAGGAATAAATGAACAGATGGAAGACAGAGCAGTTTTAAAGCAGTTAAATTATGCTGTAGGATGAAGCCTGCTGAATAGATGCTCCTGTAGGTAGAGGGAAGCCTAACGTAAACTAAGGATTTGGGAACAATGATGTATCTGTGTAGTTTCATCAGTTGTCAGAAATACACAACTATCCTGGAGGATATTATTGGTGAGGGAAGCTGTGCTTGTACAGAGACAGGTGGGGGCACATGACAAATATCTGTACCTTCTGATTGATTTTACTATGAACCTAAATCTTTTCTTTAATGTCTATTTATTAGAAAAACTAATCAGATGCTCATGTATTTTTAAAGGAGAATGAAGTTTAATTATCCAACTGAATACTTTGAATCACATTTTTTGGGGGGGAAATGGAAATATTTGAATGTAAATATTCTAATATCACTGATTATGTAAAATAGTTGAATTGATTCTTTTGCTGATATGTACTATTGTGATATTGGGTCTATCTATACCAGCAAATATAGAAAGAACATATGGAAGTGTAATTGATTCAAGTTCATATTTAGTGTTTAGGCAAATTCTACTTGCATAATTAATATGATTTCTCATATTAGAGAAAGCACAATAATTGGAGACAGATGAAACCCTTCAGGTGATGCAACATTTTCTGTTTTAGAGATATAAAAAATAAATCAACACTGTATTCCTTCATTAGTCATCACTTTATGTATAATATTTTCTCTCCCATATAGTCTTATTATCTGTCTTTTCTAATTCAAATACTCCAATAACAAAAATGTATCATATTTTTAAAATTACAATGTATATGTATGCATGTGTAATCTATGTAACATGTATGTGATATATATACACAATATGTAAGATATATACAACATATAGCATGCTATATATGTATTAAAAACATTAAAATGATGCAATGACCAGAAGCCCTCACAATAAAGCAGTGGCATGGCTTCCCTTGGTATTGACGTCCTCCTCCTCCGAGTCAAGAAACAGATCTGAAAGTCCCCAACTAATAACCACGAAAGCCCCAGCCCTGAGACGATAAGCCCTAAACTGACATGATTTGAATTTTTATCATTGAATTTTTAATTCTTTCTCTTTTTCAATAAATTCATCCCATCTGATGACTTGTGTCAAAAAAAATAAATGCAATGCAGACAAAGCACTTACACAGGTCAACATGAAAATTACAAAAGCCAAAGGGATAAAGAGATTGAAACACTTAATTGTGAAATGTTAATACAAGTGTTATTTCCTTAGTCATTCCCTTCCCTCCTTGGAGGATAAATTTCTTTTTCATGTACCAGATAACCTTTAAAGAGATGCATCTTGCATTGCATGGAATGCTGTAAAAAGCAGGCTATCTATATGATTCACCTAACTGTATTCTTTTCTCTCCACATTCACATGAAATGACAGCAGTATGTGATTGTTGAAGTCAAAGGAAATCCACTGCCTGAAAAGTAATAAAAGCCATCCCGGCCTTATTAGTGCTCAAATATTTGACTGCTCTCTCCCTAGAACCCTAATCTCACTTCATTTTAACAGGAGCAACAACCCTAGGGGTTCCTTGGATAGTAATGATGTCATAGTCCCAAGGGCAGATATGAGACAGGAAGCTGGGGAGTCAACCTTGATTGCAATGCACAACATGAGCTGTTGCTCTCTGTGAATTTTGACATTGCCCTGGAATGAAGAAAGGAATCTGTTCTAAGCCAACCTGGACAAAGAAATATTCAATATTTAATTTCCAAAAGCAAAAGTCCAAAGTCCCATGGCTCCAGGAAGGCTAACAGTTCTGTCTCTAGTTAGGCTGTGAGGAACAACTGCCAATCTCAGAACTAAATTGGTTATAAAATACAGGGAATTTATTCAGAAATATTTATAAATCCCAAGGCTATGTTTTAGAAATAGAAACATGAATACAGTATGGATAATTTTTAAATTGCAGAAATACAACAATCTCTATGCTACATTGATTCACTAGTGGATATTCTGGGTTTTACACGATGTTGAGCTAAGTGAATTTTATTTTCATTAAAGTATATTTTCTTAGGAGAAAACACAGCTAAGTGCGATAATAACTAATGGTTCAAGTTTTCTTTTCTGAAATTGATGTATATTCCTGTTCAAGTATCATTAATTCAAAACTGATAAAAATCTACATAAATGTTTGATGGAGATTTAGTATTATTAAGTATTATTTAAAATAGTGATGCATATAGATAGATAGATAGATGTGATTAACATAGGACCCTAATACAAAGCTATTATATAAGTACTATATTAAATGCATCAAAATACTGAAATGCATTGATGTTTGGACCTTCACATGGGCATTCCATGCACTGGAAAATGCCCTTTTGCATATGTGATAGGCAGGATTTCCCTCCTGGAACACAAAAAGCTTATGAAGCAGATTTTGTCTTTGTTCCTGTCAGCAGGGCTTCATAGTTCACCTCTATAATCTGCTGGCTTTACTACAGCATAATGGTTTCAGACACATTACCTGTGCACTACTATACTGTTGAGGCCAGAAAGACAGAAAACACAGGATTATTTCTTTCACATCATTTTAATTGCATTCCAAAAATAATATAAATAGATTCACCTCCTTCATATCACTGAACTCTTTATGATCGTATTGATTTGGTACTTCAGACATAGCAAGTGACAAGCTAGCATTTAATCAGATTAGCTATGCAAAGATAAAAATTGGCCATAAAAATAGGTTTAAAACTATTGCATAGTCATGTTGGAGACTTGCTACTTGTAGTTGTTACATATCCATGGATGTGTTTATCTGTTTATGTTGCAAACAGCAACCTCACAGCAAAAACTTGAATTTATAAGGGGCTCAGTATGTGTTAGATGGCAAGTGGTGCTGGTAATTTTAAAGCCATCATTTAACTTAAAGGAAAAGGTATGCAATTTGAGTGGCTTAAAGCTCTCAAAAATGAAAAGGTCATTCATATCAGCAAATATTCGAGCGTAGTAATATATGTCAGGAGAGGAAATGTGAGTTCATACTCTAGTGACAGTCACAGACATATGTAAGTTACCAAAGGACATATTACATTAAAAATGTCACATCATTTTGTCTGTTTTGTTTGACATAAGTTCGCACAGCTCTCGCTGACCTTGAATTCATTATGTAGTGTAGGCTAACATCGAATTTGTGGTAATCCTGCTTCAGATTAACAAGTGCTCGGATTACAAGATTGCACCATCACACCTCACCACTGTTACATTATTGTAAACATTTAAAAATACCCTGCAAAAGCAAGCATAAATATAATGACTGCAGGAGGCTTATCGATGCAAAGGTAGGGACAATGGCATGGGACTTCTAGGTTAGGATTACAGCTAAGAAAATGAAATGCAGAGGCCGAAGCCACGGATCAACTGGAGGAAGGCTTTAAAAATGGTGGAAAGCTCTCAAGTTTTAAGTCCTGAGCTTATGCAGTGTCAGATGGAAGATAAACAATAACGCAGGACAAAAGACTCCTAAAAATAAGTGAAATGTATCACGGACTTCCTAGTTTAGACAGCAGAAGGAAGGGCAGCCATGTAGACCAAAAGGAATGAGTGTATGATCAAGAAAGTAGCAGTAAAAATAGGAAGGGAGACAGAGGTGAGGCAAATTCAAAGTTCTCAAGTATCTGTAGGTAGAAAAGGGAAAGAATCTAGACTGTACATTGAATGAAAGTGAGGAACCCAACATTTTTACACAGCTTCGTGTACATGACAGAGGGAGGGGGAGTGGATGAGGAATATGAAATGGACACAGGATGGAAGATGTACAGGAAGAGCAGGACATTCAGAGCAATGATTTCAGTGGCCCCCCTGCTGGGTCACTGGCCCCCCTGTTGATGAGGGATCCTAATGCAAGGCCCTGAAGGGGCCTCAACTTTCACAGCATCTGACAGAGGCTTCACAGTAATGCATTTTGTTTTCTGACCCCTGGCTCTTCCAGCCTCCACTAGGTGAGGATATGGCCTAGAAAGTACTAGCTTAGAAGAGGAAAATGGACTCATCAGGTACCAAACATGCCAACATGTTGACTTGAGTTATTTAGGCTTCTAGCCATGTGAGCCAATGCATTTTTGTTTATAAATAATTCAATCTGTAGTATTTTGATATACTAGTAAAGAAAGGACTAAAGTTTAATAACCTTGTAGGAAAATTAATATGAAGCTTTGGCCCAAACATCAGAGAAAAGATCAATGCTTAAGCATTTCCCAGGACAACAGAGTTAACTGGGAGGCTGTAGGATTTGGCAAATGTTAGAGAAAAAAGAGATCCAGGAGCCCCAGAGTTACTGAAACCTGCTCTTACAGTTATCACGCACCAGCATCCATCTCAGTCCTGGTGTTTTACACACATATGCAGCAATAGCCTCAGTTTTAACATGTCCCGTCTCTCCATACATCAGAGTCAACATGTGCAAAGAGTTTATATTCATTTTCTTCACATTTCACTCTCCACTGCTTCAAACCTAAATTGTAACACATCATAGCATCCATTCTCAGGAGATTCTCCACTCTCGTGTCTGTGCCTTTCCACTTGTCGCACTTCAAGGACTCATCTTACGTCATACTCTGTAGAACAGCCTCTCCCAGAGGCTCAGAGAGGCTCAATCCACAGGGCTCCTGCTGGAGAGGACCCTTCCGCCATACCACGGGATGAGCCCTGCTCGCTCTGTTACTCTGGTCACTATTGCTTTATATTTTAGTCACACTTTGAATCCCATTATTTGTATGTTTTCAAGTTCATCTTCTGTCACTACCAGCACGCAGCTCCACAATGTCTGAGACTTTCTTTGCAGTCACTTTTGCATTCACACCTGGTCTAGTTCTACAAGTGCTGTGCCTGACCCATAGCAGGCACGTGATAAGGAGTGATTTTTAAAAAATATAATGAATTCGGGAAAGGGGAAAAAATATAGGAAGATTGACGACAGCAAGAGAACTGATAGTGTAGGATTATTACTGAGATAAGGAAGGAAAAACATTAAGGAAGATAAAAGGTCAGTAAACTGAAAGCTCTAAAAAATAAAGATTGGGCAAAATACTGAAAGACTGTGAAGAAAATAGTTTCTGTAAAGCCTAGAAGAGGTAGACTAGACTTTAGGAGGTTAAAGGCTAGGACGATCTCCTCCCACAAATTTCCTTGTGGAGGACCAAGAATCTGAGGAGATAAAACAAACACAGATAAAAGAGAGAGCTTAAGTGATAAAATAACACTGAAAAGAACACTGATGCGATATGAAGACACCGACTCAGGATTTCAGACTGGGAAGGAGCAGGTGCAAGTGTGTCCTAAGATTTTTAAAAGAAGAGAACATGTAGAATATAGTATGTTAGGAACATACAGCTACACCAGGCATAGTGGAACATGCTTGCAATCCCAGCGCTTGGGAGGCTGAGGTGGAAGGACCTCTGCAAGTTCAGGGCCTGCCGAGGCTACAAAGTAAGTACAAGTACCAGCCTAAACTGTATAACAAAACTCTGTCTCAAAAAGGACAAAAAA
>NDGM011190142.1:0-19237 GCA_002564305.1 Octomys mimax
TCCCCACCCCATGACTGCATGAGGCTTTGGGGGGACAACTAGACACAAACCATAACAGACAGTGACACGGCTGTGAAAAAGAATGCTCATTTGGGGCAGAGTTAGTAAATGGGAAGGGCAAAGGCAGCAGCCACATGAAAGGTGCCAAGACATAAACCAAAACGTGCTTGATATTTGGGAAGTCAAGATGTAATGAGGAAGTAGAGGGAGGATTGTGCTAGAGAACACTGTATATTATTCACTTCTTCATCACTGGGACAAAAGACCCAGTAGTAAAACCTTAAGTGAAGAGAAGCCCACTTTGACTCACAGTTTCAAATGGTTCATTCCATGATTGGCTGGAATTAAGGGAACGTAAGCCTGTTCAACTCACAGTGGTGATGGAGGGCAATGGGAGGAGCTGGTAATGAGAACACAGTAAACCCCTTTCAGGTCTTCCTCCCAGTGATCAGAGGTAGGAGGAAGGAGATACCCACTGATGGTTATAGTGCTTTCAGGCTCCAAACAGCTTCCAGGAGCCCCACATTTGAACCCACAAGACTTTGTGGTGGGGAGCGTGTTTTAGATTTCTGCCATATCAAGCTGCAACCACAGTGGCTTGACTGCTATAACGAAGGCTAAAACTTCCATATTCTTTCCTTTAATTTTTTTCATTCATATGTAATATTTTCATATCATATAAAACATATTCTGATAAATGAATATACACAATGTGCAAAAATTAAAATTGAGGTACTATGTGCAGGAGAAGAGCAGGGAGAAGACAGTGTTGGAAGACTTCAATTACAAGAACCAAAGCATAGAGTGGATGAATAACTTTTGGTTTTTCTTAGGACAGTAAGATAAAAATTGGTTAAAATAATCTATGATATATTTTTAAATTACCAGAAATGAAGAGTATAATATTCTCAATGCTTAAAAATATCTATGACTAGACTTCATTGTGAAGAATTTAATGATATCAGTCAGCTCTTCCATAGCTGGGACAAAGTACCTGCCTTTAAGGAGAGGCTCCAGTTGTCTTATGGTATTAGCAGCCTCAATGCATGGCTGGCTGGCTCCCATAGACCTGTGACAGCAGCAGGGCACAGGGGGACAGAGCTGCCCAGATCACGGGGCAGAGATGCTGGGCAGAAGTACAGAGGACCAAAAAAGGCACATTGTCCAAAGCCACTCTACAAGTGACCCACCTCCAGCTGAGCCCGCTTTTTATCAGCCCATTCAGCTGTAACCGTTACTGGATTATTCCATACACAAGTACAGCCCCTCCACGATCCAATCATTTCTCTCGGAATCAAGTTGAAATGAAGATTAAGGGGTATATTATTTAAACAGGGAAAAAGGTCTTTGAACTAAGCAGTCATGTGACAAGAATTTAATTCTAGTTTGCCATGTTAACATTCCACAGACATATCAATGAATAAGAAAAAAGAAATTGGACCTTGTTCAATACTGATGTCTATGGATTTTAGGGATAATTTCTACAACCAGAATTGACAAGATAGGCACCTTTCTCTTGCCATAAAAAACTAAGGATGAATGGGGAGATAGTTCAGTGGTCTAAGAGCCTGCCTGGCAAACACAACAACCTGGATTTGATTCTTGGTCCATGTCATTTTGCTGGCCACCAAAACCAAGCGTGGTAGTACACTCCTGTAATCCCTGTGCTGGGCAGACTGAGACAAGAGGATTACTATGAGTTGGAGCTATGTTAGCGAGATCTGTAACAAATAAATAAGTAAAAAAGATGTCAGAAAGAAAGAAGGAAGGAAAGAAAGAAAGAAAGAAAAAGAAGAAATAAAGAAAATCTAATGAACTGTCATGATCATTAATTTTTATTTAGTTTTATTCGCTAATTTGCAAAATGTCCAAGAAGAATCAATACTCCTGAGCTGGGGAGATAGGTCAGCAATCTAAGTGCCTGCCTGGCAAGCACAAGGACTCAGGTTCGATCCCCACCACATGCCGTGCCTATGCCAGAACCCCGGGTGTGCCATGCCAGCCACCGAAACCAGGCATGGTGGTGTAAGTCTGTAATCCCAGCACTGGGGAGGCTCAGACAGGAAGATCACTATGAGTCCAAGCTGCGTAGTGAGACCCTGTACCAAATACTTAAATGAGTAAATAATCCATACTCCTAATTGGCCATTAGTGGACTTAAGTTCCCCAAGGCCATACCAGATTAAACCCAGCCCCCTTGCCCTACATAGAGATGAGCCTGGCTCTTCAGCAGATCCTTCCCATTTGATCCTTCAACATTTGCATTCTAGTTTTACATTTAATTTTATGACTCAATTCATGATGCTCATAAAAGTTTTAGAAAGGGATAATTTTGAAAATATTCGTTATCCCTGTTCATTCTGTTAAAAATATTTCCTTTTTAAGATCAAATCAATTAATATCATTCATACATTTTTATCTCCTGGTAATTAACATTTGTAGGATCAACATTACCAATGAATATTACACCCAAAGTAGACTACATTACCTTGAAGGTTACTATCAGAAGTGTTTTCCAGCTACTTCCGAGCACATAATTCTAGTATAAAGGAGTTTGTTGCTTTCTATTAATGCTGAAAATGATGGTTGAAAAAAATAGGGAAGTGACACATTCTAAGAGTTGCTCCCAAATGCAGTTCCAGATGTTTTTATTATTCATAGCTTATGTCAATTTTTTCCCTGGTTATATTAGAATGTAAATCTTTTAAAACATGTTTTCATATTTTAATTACTGTAAAATAATTATATGCTTTGAAAATTTTATTTACTGTAATCCTCACAATTCATGCACTAGTTCTGCTTTTCTTTGAGATTATTTTATCATAAATCCTCATTAGTGATGCCTTAATGAGACCCACCTTATACCAATTTTTAAAATTAATTCTGTTGATGCCCTTTAGTAATACACAATGATCACACCCATTACAAGTTTTTTTTACCTGCACATATGTCTTGATTCTTTTATCCCCAAACCCCTGCTCTCAGTATATTTTTTGGGTAAAAAGGATAATCATGCTTTTATTATTCTTAATGTTAAGATATTTGGTCTTCATCTTCAGCCCCTTAAATTAACCAGTTTTGTTAGCAGAAACCTCGGCAATTAGAAAGTCTATGGCATAGTTAAATCTATAAGAATTATGGCATCAAATGATTAATAAATAAAATTCAGCATGCAGCAATAATCAAGGTTATAAATTAATTACTCAACTATTCTCCATTTATGAAAGATACTTTTTGTCTCATATAAGTATTTCATAAAAATATATCCTAAAACCCCTAAAATCATGAACATTTCCTGTGGGTAATAATAGTCAGCATTTTGCATATTTTTTTTTCTTTGTTTGTTTGAGACAGGGTTTTGCTATGCCATTCATCCTAACCTTGAACTCACTAGGTAGCTGAGGCTGGCCTCATACCCATAGTGATGCTCCTGCCTCAGTCTCCCCTCCCAAGTGCCGGGTTGATGTGTGTGCTATCACACCTGGCCCATAGTCACCAGTCTTTATCAAAGCACGTGGACACCTCACAGTCAGTTAAGTTGGCAAAACATGATTCTTGCTACACTGACCAGCTGTCTCCTCACTCAGATACAATGTCTAACATTACCACTCAGAAAAGGAGAAGCTTAGACTGGCTTATTGCTACAGAGATTTTCGCACAGGTTCAGCTGACTCAAAGGAAGAATGTCATGGTGGAAGGGTGTAGTGGTGTAGTGGAGCAAAAATGCATAACTTGTGGTGACCACTATGCGGTGTAGGGGAACAGTCACAGAGGAAAGAGATAGAGAGCAGATATAGTACTCGAGGTCGTACTTCTATGGCTTATCCAGAAACACCAAGAAAGGCTCTCTTCCAATCCCCAGCAGCTCCTGAGCCAATCAGGGTGACACAGTCAACCTTAACCATCACACTTTCCTTGCTCTTTCACACATATGCATGAGTTTTTATTTAGTTATCTGCTTTTAGATAATATTCACTACCCTTGCCTTCTACACTTGTAACAAGACCCAGTCATTTTTTTAACATGCATTAGCCTAATACACACTGTTTACATACTATGAATTTATTTCCCTACCTCCAGTAGAACACTTGTCCTGAAATAGAGTTATAACGTCTTTTCTTCACTACTGTAGCTCTAGCATTATAGCTGACATTCTTGATATCACCACTGCAGGGAAAGTGAATACACCATCTCATTTTTTCCCAGTGTATGTAAAGGCACACGTTCTATAGTCAGTGCCCAGTGATAACAAGGCTCTCAGCACCACTGTGGAGAGGATAGTGGTGTATCCCATTATCACTTGAGGGTGGAAGTCTCAGCTCACCATCTGGGCTTTGTTGCCATAGTTAACATATTTCGGGCACTGCATCATTTAACTATGGCAGAGTAGTCTACAAAATTTTTCTTGGGGAATGCCTGTCAGGAAGTACTTTAACTTCAATGCCTTGGTGTTTTGTTTTGTTTTGTTTTGCTTTGCTTTTGGTCTACATTCATTGGTGTTTGATGGATTGCTGCTATTTTTTTTTTATCTTCTTGGGATATATAAACCCAAAAGAACAGTTATTAAACTCATCCCTGTGTTTTTTATTTGACCCCAAATTCCTTACCCAGTCTACCTTCTCTTCACTTTCGTGAGTCTATGTTCATAAAGCCCAGGGTTTTGAATGACATAGAATAAAGACTACCAAACAAGTTTGTCTGCTCTATGTTCCAAATTGTGGAAATGAAACAACTTACTGTAAATAAATCATGTTCAAGAAAGAATTCTAAAGGCTGGTGTTTAAAAATGCATTAAGATCTCAATAAAACTACCTGGCAGGGCATGATTGGTGTAGTTGCCTCAAAAAAATCTGAAGCTACCAACATTTAGTGATTGCTACACTATTTATAGTCTACAATCAGGATTTACTTTTGTTAAACAATTGCTGGAAGGTACTTGTCTCTGATAGTCATTGTTAAGATGGGACCATGGATAGAATATGTACTCAACAGAAAACACCAATAAGAATTATAGGTTAAAGATATAGTAGAAGAGAACATATCCCTTAAAGAATACTCTCATTTTCTACCACAGTTGGGTTATTTTCAAGGACTTGGGGTTGGTGATATGCTTTCTTACTTTCTTTTTTCTTTTCTGTTCTCTCTCTCTCTCTCTCTCTCTTTTTTTTGTGGAACCGCGGATTGAACTCAGGTCCTTGAGCTTGCCAGGCAAGTGCTTGTTCTACTGAGCTACCTTCCCAGCCCCTGTTGTGATATGCTTTCCATTTGACAAAAATGTGTAACTTTGGGGGTGTCACAGAAGCAGTGGTAAGTTAAAACTTGACAATGTTGAAGGCCCAGAATTCATTCAATAGATTAACTACATACTAAAAGGTTATTATGGGCTGGCTAGATAGATCAGCAGATTAAAGTGCCTGCTTATGCAAACACAGGGACCAGGGTTCGATCCCTGGTCCTTGTGTTTGGGAGGCTGAAAACAGGAGGATAACTGCAAGTTCCGTCTCTGTAGCCAGACCCTGTAGATCCTGTAGTAAATACATAAAAAGGTTACTATATATTTTTTCTCAATATCCTTTGTGGAAAGATATTTAGAATAAAATCATCATTCTTTTTATACTGACAGAATCTTTTTTTCTTTTAAAGAGAATAAAAATTTAAATAAAATATTAAAAATGATACAGAATTTCAAAGCAAGATAAGAAATCAACAATGATTGTTATCTTTAAAATAATTGTTCGGATTACCAGATAAAATCATGCAAAACTGGTCACAAATTAAATATTAATTTATTTTTATTTTCCCCCCCCTAAATATTAATTTAGTAGCATAACTATCAATACATTCCCTTCTTTCTTTTCTCCTTTCTCTCATCCCAGTTGTTATTTCCTTTAGAGCAGTTTCTTCGCCTTTTACCATATCTATTGTACTTTTTGAATTATGCATTGTCTGCCTAGGGTAAGAAACTGAAAGAGTAAACTCCCTGAATCTTTTGCAAGAATTTTATATTAAAAATATATTTTAATTATTTTAGAAACTGCTTTTAAAATTTCAAGTTCATGCAAGAATACTCAATTTCCTTGGCAATAACTGATAGCCACATAATGGGATTGCATTCTCAGCTGCCCTAACTTGATGCTTCCTTTCCGGCAGACATATATGCAGTTCAGCATATATGCTCTGGATCGTGTGCTCTGGATCCTGAACGACTTCCAAGAAAAATGTTTGCTCAAATCCTGCATTACCAGAGCAGTGGTGGCCACCTCTTTGATACTCAGGAGAAACAGGTCACTCTGTCCCCATTCTAGCTGTCTGGATGAAGAAAGGTTAAAAAGTAGGAAGACTGATAGCTCTTCATTTCCAAACCTGGAGGAGATGAAGTTTAATTGCATGAGAACATAATTTTCTGGCTGATATAGTAACAGAAAGTCGTCAGTATATTAAAGTGCTGTTGAATTTTAGGAGCCACTGCTGTGCCTCTGGGGCACTGCTCACTCTAACTTCTTATAGTTAGCAGACTAAATGTCAGGGTAGACAGGCAGGGAAGTGGAATAGCTTCTGAGTTGTCACAATTTCAGGCCATGAAAAAGAAATGACTGCCTAGTTTCTGAATACATAGTCTCTTCCGTGTAATTAACTAGATGGTTAAGTTGGAAGATAAAGCAAAATGGAATTACAATAACAGGAATTATAAGCAGGTTGACCCGTCTGTCCATTGCTAGACATTAAAGTAAGACTTTGGTCATGCCCTTGAGTTTTCAAGTGTGTCTGTTTTGATTGGAATGTTTATATAAAATTCTATATCATTTCCATACCTTTTAACTACATCTGCCATTCCTCTTGCAACCACCTTGGAAAAGATCAATCACATCTCTGAGTGGCCTATATTAGCTAATTACTTCCATGCCCAAATTAGTCGCATACAAAATACCTACACGGCACCATGAGGAAGAAGGTAAAGGGGAATTCTAGGTCAGTTTCCTCAGTGCTTACTCGTATAGTGTTTCCTTAATGCTATCCCTGAAGCTATTGAAATTATTGTCATTTTATTTTCGAACGCTTAAGGCTAAGTTCAAGCTAGGCCAGCACTCTACTACTGAGCGAGATTTCCAACCCTGAATTTATTTTCAAATATGTGCAAATTGTATCATACTGTTATAGGGAAATAAAAGATTTTACGCTATATTATATTTTTATGGAAAGAAATTAAAATTAAAATGTTCTGTATTTGTTTTTCATTGTCTTTGTACGGTTGTCTTTATTTCAATGTTATGCCTGTTATTCTTCACAAAATCATCTACATATTTCTCTAATGCTAATTAGATGTCAACACACCAAAATATTTCATTACTATGTTTATTTCTTTACTACCCACTTCATTTTTTCCCAACAGTGTAAAGAATTGATACAATTGAAGTAAGTCAATGTATGTGTTATGGAGACCAAAGATGAGAACATTTATTTAGCTTTTCTTTCTAGCCAAATATCCCGTTGTAAACTTCTACAATATGAAAATCCTAGAGCTCTTGCAATAAAATTCCATTTGTTTATGTCATCTAAGCAAGGATTTTGTTTCTTTTACCCAAAAGTGTTTAACTCCTGCAATTCTAAATGAGATAGAGGTACAATCACTTTTGCAGACTAACATTTTACTATCCTTTTTATGAAACTAGCTACTTGCTGTGAAAAATTCTACTAGGAATATTTTTTTCTTAAATCATTAATAACACCTACATTTTATAAGTGTAAGATTAATGTTTATCTTTAAAATTTCTAGTACTTAGTTGATGCCAGAAATAATTCAAGTTGTTTTGGACTGAATTACATATTCAAAATAATCATTAAAACATTTCATGTAAGCTATGCTTTTGCATTCTCCATATATTGATCCTATAAATATGACTGGAAAATATTTGGAGTTATTAATTTGTTTCAGTCTTCTGCCTACATTACTTTTCCTTTCCCTCCACTCTGGTATGAGAGTTCATTATCCCTGTGCTTTACTGCCTCAGAGCAGATATGAGGTGAATTTAAATGCAGTATAGCATATGAAATCTCTTGAAATTGTTTTTTCTAAACAGTCTTAATCTATTGAAAAAGAGGAGAGGCATGAGAGAAAAAAGCCTTTGAGGAGACAAGAAAAATGACCCCTCAAGCTTAAAAGATACTCGCTTAGCTGTCAAAAGGAGAGTGTTCCAAGTGGTCTGGAATGATAGGAACTCAGTTCTTATTTTAAGACCCCGTCTGGGTGGAGCAGAATGTCCTCAGCTCACAAAGATCTCAGGATGTAGTAACAAGGGCACTAACGTTGTGTCTCACATTTGAGCTCTGTATTCTGAAGAACATGGCATTGAGTCAGCAGATATCCCAGACTTCAGAGAGATGCACCTTCAAGTACCTGCACAGCCAAAGTTACAGACTTACCTGGACCAGAAGTACAGCCTCCTTCAGTCCTGTTGCTCTACTGTTGTGTTAGATCCATAAACTTTGAACACATTACGAAGATGAGGGTAAGACAACAGTCTAAACAACAATTAAAACCTGCTTCTCTTTATTTGGGTGTAAGTGAACTGGAAGTCAAATTCCTTCAGGATATAAAGCAAATGCATTCTCCTCATGACCTGAAGATTTCAAGAGGTTTCTTACGTTATACTTTCTTTTCTTGATTTCAAAGCTTAAGTAGTTCAGTACCCCTGTATTTGTTTCCTTTCATGAGACTGAATGAATCCAAGAAATGACCTTCTAATATGGTAAATTGAGATCTAACTACTAATTACTAATTGTTATTGCAATTTTTGACATGATCTCAAGAGCCGGAAATCAAATCCTTGTCTCTGGAGTGTAAGCAGATCTAATAGGCGGCCTCTGTGTTGACACACAGAGAGAGCAGAAAAGTAACTGAGTGACTTTTAAATGTTACCTTCATGAACAGCATTGAATGGAATGTGTTGTAAGGCTCAAGCTAGGTGAATGGACTTGCCTTTCACTGGGAGTAGTTAAGTACACAATGTTCCTACTCCTTTATTTAGAGTGAAGAAGCATATTAGTGAAAAAAAGTACAAGAAAGTTCCCCATTGGTACATTTTTAATAGCTTCAAGCTGTTAACAGTTACATTGTCCCTAGGTATGGGGTGGCACATGTCGTGGTTAACTGATTAGTGCAGAGCCTTTTGACACACAGACATTTTTCTGTTACTGGTATCAGCCATGAAAATGTATTTCCAAGCAATTAAGCCTTAACTCCTGCTGCTTTGGAAGCCATGAACCTTCAAATTCCCATTCAAATTATTCAACACCTACCACTGGTGGGGGAAAAAAAAAGAACTTACAACTTCATTAGTAAAAGCCACAAAGAAATCTATTGATAAGTTTTTAAAGTTTCTCTAGCATGGGAGAAATTCAAAAGTGTTCAGACTGTAAATTAGTCACACAACTCTAAAATGACCTCATTTTCTTTTTTTCATAACCCTAAGGATTTCATTTATGAGGTCGTAGTTTAACAACATACTTTAAGAAGAATGTGAGCAGAAAAATAAATATGTGAATGGTTACGTGTAGGGCAGCAAGAGAGAAAAGGAAGAATGATCATTACATAATTGCACAGTTCCACGTTTTTTCAGTTGCTTATGAACTAAATATCCACCTACCAGTTCTAAAATTAAAAGTTAGACATTGCACATTCAGATACAGTAACTGCCAACTTATTTATTTATTTATTTATTTATTTATTTATTTTGTATTTTAGTTAAGGGTCTGTAGGGTCTCACTACACAGACTGGACTCATAGTGATATCCTGTTTTCAGCCTCCCAAGCACTGGTATTATAGGCGCATGGCACCGTGCCCAGTTTCAGTCGCCATCTCAGTGCGCCCCAGGGGCAGGGCTGGCATGGCATGCTCGAAATCGAACCCCAGTTCCTGGGCCTGCCTAAGTTGCTCCTTTAGTCCGTGAGCTATGTGGGTGGTCCTGATTCCATTTTTGATTGATTTCTTCTCACCCTATCACTTTCAGAAGTTTTGCAAGCCCTGTAGAAATATGAATGTATAATTACCTTTTCTTGTCTCAAAAAAGTATAAACAAGGAGTATAACGTAAGAGAAGCACAGAAAAGGTTTTCATCAACAATTTTTCATTATTATTAGATGTGTACATTTAATTCTGAAATTTGTGTCATTTTCAGGATCTTAAAAATCAATTTGATCTAATATCTCGAAAGCAATGAATGTAGTATTATGCTTTCAAAACATTTATGAAAATATTTGTGAGCTAGACTTCATAATATGTCAGTTAATGGAAACTGGGATAGGTAACTTTAATCAAAGTGTGCAAAGTAAAAAGCTATTCATATTGTACCAATTCATAGTGGCTTCCTATTTTTATTCCATATGCAAACTCCAAAAGTTCCTACATGTAAAAGAAATCAAATGCATCCAAGTGGAAGCTCTGCATAGGTAGGCGACCTACTTTTTTTTCAAAAGTAGTGATCCAGTTGAACTTTCATTTGATTTTCACTTTGTTCTTTCAGATATTAGGCTTTTGTTCTCTGAGAAATGTCATAGAATCATGGTTCTATATATTCAGGTTGAAATGATTGCATATCCAGTATCAAATTATCTTGAGAACTTTCTAGGATTCCATGGATAGAATGTCTATGATAAGAAAGCAGAATGATCCAAGGAGATGGTCTAAGGCAAATCCATAGCACTGGAATCATCTCTACTTGAAATGCATTTTCTCAATTGACTACCAGAAATTTTATGTAAGGCATTATTGTGGTTGAAGTAAGACAGTTCTCATTAGTGAATCATGATTACAGTTAGCCACAGAAGAAATAAACACTGGCTAAAGTTTGTCATCTGTTGTCACTTTCCCAACTGTTACTTTTATCCATGTTCTTTGAATTTTTAAAAATTATTTATTGAAACTGCTCGATGTCCTCTGTCAAATGTAAATATACAAAAGAAGAGTATTTCTCTCCAAGAAATTAGAGCATTTAAGAGAGTTTTAAAAAGAAAAAGTATGCAAAATTTCAACAAACAGTCCATAAAAGAATAAATTGTGTTTGCCAAAAGAATAGTAAAGAGAGTAAGATAGTAAAAGGAGAGGTCACAGAGCCAGCACTTGTTGAGAGAGTGGTTCCCTCCAGTAGGACTGGAGTGTGTGCTACATGATAAATGAAGCCACCCCTAAGGATGGTTAATTACAACTGTTGTGGGAAGAGTGGCAAAGGGCACAGAAATTACCTGAGGCACATCCTTATTTTAAAAGAGAAGTTCATTAAAACTAGATTTGGGAAAGAAGTTTAAAATATTGTATCTCAAAAACCAAAACTGAACACCTCATTATTTTGAATCTGGAAAGTTCAATGACAAATATTTCATCCTACTGGACTAAGATTTCAGAAGATGTATGAGAAGGGACAACTACAGAACTATGGAAGTTCATAAGTTGTTCTACATGTGCAGGAAGAGGTCTGAACAGGAACGGTGCAGAGGAGAATGGAAAAGAGAAGGTAAATGAAAGAAGCTTTATCTGAAAAGAGTGTACATGACTTGGTTATTGATTTCATGGCAAAATCGGGGAAGCTAGCACACATGATTCTCAAATTATGATTTTTGTAGATTAGAAAACAGTAATATATTTATTGATATAAACACGTTTCATATAGGAAGAACTTAGGTTAAAATTATTGAGGTCTCAACTAAATGAATAAATAGATGATCTATACAACACCACAACGAATCTCACACTTATAACAAATGAAGAAATCAGACGCAATAATCTCTATTTATATGATTATTTACAGAAATTTCAAAAACAGACGAAACTAGTATGAGGTGACAGAAATGCAATGGAGGATTAATCGATAATTTTTTACTTTTTACATTTTTTTTGTAAGGATCTACAGGATCTCACTACGTAGACTGGACTTCTAGTGATTTGCTTGTGTTCAGCCTCCCAAAGAGCTGGTATTACAGGTGCGCGCCACCAAGCCCAGTCTCAATTGTTGTCTCAGTGTTCGCCGGGGTCAGGGCCGGGGCCGGAAAGGCAGCCAGGAATCGAACCCTGGGCTACTACGTCTGCCTAAGCAAGTGCTTTAATCCCCTGAGCTATTTGACTGGCCCCAATCTTGGTAAATAATGCCTGAAGAATCAGAGGAAACTTATGATATACGCATTAGTCGGCTTTGCCCTTGCTGCACGAAATACATGACACTCGTGACATACAGGGAGACATGATTCGTTGGACTCATGGTTGCAGAGGACTGAACTTGTGGTTAGCTGGCTCCAAAGCAGAACAAAGATTCTCAGATCGGGGCAGGCAAAAGGCCCAGCTGCAGAGAAGGGCTGCTGATGAGTGGCTGAAGACCATAGTTTATATCCAAGACCATTCTCCATGACCCCGCTGGACACATCAATATGAGTGTTCTCCTAATTTGCTAAGGATTTCTGAATCTAGTCAAGGTGTTGTATTGTGATTAACAATTACAAAATCCTGTTAATGTGAATTTTATTCTTAATCATAGTTACAGTAATAAAAAATGTGTGAGCAAAGAGTACAGTGAATATTGATGCCTATTTCTACCCATGAGAAAGGCAGAGACCTTAATGTAGGAAGCAAAACATTAAACCTTAGGAGATGAGTAACAAGCTTCAACTTGTTCTGTGCAATCAGGTGGCTATAAGCTACAGTAGAGAGAAGTGCATTTTTAAAGTAAGGGATGTATCACGGATCAGAACAGTACATTTAACATGAAGTTTTGTTTTAACTGCACAAATTGCTAAAACAAAATCCACAGACAATATTAAAATTACTGTATGATGCTATTATAATGATCAGGAAGAAGGCTTACAAATGGACTAAGTAGTTTTATAATGGTTTTGAATCAGTTGAATAGAGGAGTTTGGGACATCCTTCAACGTCAAGAATCTGATAGTCCAACAAGATAGCTCAGCAGACAAAGCAGCTGCTTAGGCAAGCGCAAGGACAGGGCTAGATCCCAAGAATTGCATGCCGTGATGGCCCTGCCCCTGGGCACACTGAGTCAGCCACCCATTCTGGGCACAGGCCTGTAATCCCCATGCTGGGGAGGCTGAAAACAGGAGTATCACTACGAGTCCATGCTGCATAGTGAGACCCAGTACCAAATACATGAAACAAGCAAACAAAGAACAAAAACAGGAGCCGAACAATGAGTTGAAAGTGAGAAATGTGACTCAATTGAAATTTGATTATTAGGGAAATTTTTGAAGATCTGAACATCCCTTATGTTTAGATCTTCAAATGTATTTTAATGTATTTTAACAACGAGTTGAAACATGCAATGGGCAAATCAAGACAATTTTCTGTGTCCCATATTATTTAGGATTTGACAATTCCTTTCCAATAAAATATGGTATTTCCTCATCCATTCTGTTAAGGATTGGTGCTCTGTGACTCCTAGTTGTTCCACAAAGGCAAAATGACCATCAAAGTTCAATGTTCTGAGTCATTTCAGCACCCTGTGGCAGCACCAGAGACACTTAGGAGAGACAACTTCCAGAACTGCATCAGAAATTGGCAAGAATGAGGAAATAAATGTGTTAAAAGTGAAGTAGTATATTTTAAGAGGAATTAATAGCAATGTGTCTTTTACTATAATAATTTTTTTATATTTAAATGTCTACCATAGTTTTTAATTTCTGAATTCACAGTATTTCAAAATTTGCATCATTTATTCCAGTTTCATAATCTGTTGCTTCTTCATCTTAATAAGCATATATTCAAATGATACTACATATTATGAGTAGTAAGTATACAAATATATCAAATATAAAATTCTAAAGGAAGTTTTGTAGGTGTGTAGATATTTAAGGGAAATATATGTGGAATTCAAAGAAAATCCTTGATTCTTGAATGTTCTATATAGAACGAAGAAATTGAAGACTATATAGATGATGAAAGCTTTTTAATAGTGTATTTTACATAGAACTAGTATCTTTCTGTGATTCTACAAAATGTAAGATAGGAAGTGTTACTTGCTTCATGCACAGCTAATTAAAACTTGTCTAAGACATGCAAATGTATTTTACTAATACGGACTTAACTTGATAGTATGACCAGAAGGCACTGTCCCAAACTCTATGTTAAAATCCTCACCTCCAAGATAATAGGATTAAGTAGAAGGAATCCTGGGAAAGAATTAGCCCAAGAGTGTGTGTGGAGTGTTGACAAATAGGATTAGAACTCCAGAAAGGATCCCAAAGAGATGTGTCAGGCCCCTCCATTACGCAAGAACATAGTGAAAGTTATTGTTCTAGGAACCAGAAAATGGCTTCTCATTACACACCCAATCTTGGGTGTGTTGGCTTCTGACTTCCTCATCTTGTGGAGGAGGAAGATGCACCCTTCCAGATCGTGCCCCTGGTGAGTCTCCTCCAGTGCGGCTCCACGCCCTTACAAGTTGTCAGTTGTGGCCTCTGTGGTCTCATCCCCTTGCACGAGCTCCACCTAGGAGTTCATGGGGTCCTTAGGAGACATTTTTGATATAAATCATAACATGGATGATTTTATTTTGTTAAACTAATTATGAAATTGCATTTTGGGAGAAATGCCCTATAACCAAAATTTTACTTCCTCCCCCCCCGCTTCCCCCCGGAACTCAAGCCCTTGCGCTTGCCAGGCAAGCACTTATTCTATGAGCTATCTTCCTGGCCCCTAAAATTTTACTTCTTTATAAAGGTCATGTATCTCTTTGAAATTGACCGTGATATTACAAAGAATTATAGAGGAAAAGCTTTGAAAAAATTGAATAATCCCCAAAAAAACAATGGTGCACAAGTGATTTTGTATTCTTTCTTTAGTTTTATAAATCTGCTTGAGACAATAAGCAAAACTTGGGGTCCACAATAGACAAAGAATAATTAATGTATTTTTTAAAATGTATTTACTACATGGTCTACAGGATCTCACTACACAGATCAGACTAGTAGTGATTCTGCTGTTTTCAGCCTCCCAAATGCTGGAATTACAGACACGCGCCACCACGCCCAGTCTCAGTCACCATCTCAGTGTGCTCCAGGGGGTGGGGCAGGCAGGGGGATAGAACCAAGGCCCTGCACTCTGCTTAAGCAGGTGCTTTAGTCTGAGCTGTTGGGCCAGCACCTGGATACTTTCTGAAAGAGTTAAGGTTTAAGAAACACATACCTGTCTAGTTCCTAAAATGGCTTTACTTATGGAAAATCATGAAATTGATTCAGCAGAATTTATTGCAAATTTAAGAAATCAATGGAAACATATTGTTTCAAATTATTTTTGTAAAATTCTACTATAATTAGCCTCTATATGTGTCTAAAGGGAGAGACTATATTTTACCATTCACTAAGTTGTACTGTAGAAATACAACACTGTCTTTATGACTATATAACATGAAGTGAATGTATACCCAATCATCCTGTCATGGTCTGGAAGGAAACAGAAAAAAAAAATAATGATGAAGAAATCAGGACAAGGAGTTGCTGTATTCATTCTTACAATGATTCCATTGAAACACTTCATTGAGAAGAGTCCATGTTGGTATTCAAAGTGGGGCAAAAGTATCTTGTCATAAAATTGATTATTTCTTGCTCCTTATATTTACATATGGTGCTGAAAAATGTCTGAGTTTCCTGGAATTTGTATTGAGAATTTTCAGTATTCCAGTAAAATTTCAAAATGCTAAAGTTTCTGATAATAAAGCAAGCTTGAGTTAAACAGAGATCCTCCTAAACCTTTTCAAATTTTCCATTTAGTCCGTGTTTTCCATTCAAGGGTCATAGACACATTTTTTTCTTTGAATATTTTAATTCCCTTTTCTAAAATAGGGTTGATAAACAAATATACCAAATAGGATTTATTGAGGAACAGCTAATAAAAGGAGACAGTGCAGTGCTATTAAACTACTTAATAAAACTAGTTTTCTTCTTAAACCACCGATATCAAATTTTCATTGGTGTTAAAACATTGCGTTTTAGTTTTCTATTGGCACACATTCACAGGACATATTGATTGCAATTATTATAAGGAATACAATTATTATATTGATTAGCATTATTACCGTGATATCAATTACAACTGTTACACAAACCATATTTAATTTCTTCCCTCTTTTTGTTGCTTTGTTTTTCTCCCCTACCCTCTCCTCCTTCCCTGCTTCTTCGAACTCCCACTTCCCTTCCTATTTGCAAAAACTGTATGGGGATGGAAAGAAAACGATTTGACGATGTCAAATAACTTTTTTTTTTTTTTTTTTTTTTTTGGCGGAACAGGCAATTGAACTCAGGCCCTTGTGCTTGCCAGGGAAGCGCTTACTCTACTGAGCCATCTCCCCGCCCTCACCCCCCACTTTATTTTGTGCACGGTCTCACTACACAGCTCACACTCACATTGATCCTCCTGATTTCTGCCTCCCTAGTGCTAGGATTACAAGCGTGCACCACCGTTCCCGGACTCCATTGCCTGCTCAGCGTGCCTGGGGGCAACACCGGCACAGTCTGAGGTGCCAGGGATCTAACCTGGCCCCTGTACTTATCTAAGCAAGCACTTAGTCTGCTGAGCTATACCGCCGGTTGTCAAATAACTCTTGCCTCACTTGTCCAAACTATGCACATCATTGTCATTTTTTTCTCAAAGAAAACCCATCAGATTTTAAAGTGGGAACCGTTAATAATTCATTTCAATCATGGGAGAACTAAAGACAAAATAAATTAAATTATCATGCATTATAGCTTTGCCGGCCTGGGCACAAAACCAATGTCTTAAATTTTCATACCAAAAGTATATGCTGGAAAATCAGGAAAACTGCTTTGTGTCCAACATAAAATGGGAGACAATATAAGAATTCGATATTACATTTGTATTTGTTGTGCTGTTTAACTTTTTTTGTCTAACGTTTTTGAAAAATGTTTATGAGGTTTCTACGTTGTTATTAATGCATTTGGTATTTAACAGCAGATATGGAATGACATAATATTTAGATATATAATAAATTCAAGACTGACTACAAGAGACAAGTGCAGGCAATGAATCCAATAGCTCTCAAAGTTAAACTTCGCATCTCAACCTATACACCATCATTTCGTAAAATAATAGCATGCTATTCTCTAGTTCCTGTCAAACACTCACCCCTCCAACTCTTTGCTCAAAAACAAATGGCAGTTGTCAGAACTAAAGACTCTAAAATTAAATTGCTAATATGCTTATGGGTGTGCAGCAAGACATCGACACTGATTAGCTACTAACAGGTAGTTATGAATACAGCTAACACAAATTTCAACTAAGTGCAAAACATGTCCCAACTTCATAATTTAGGTTTAATGCTATAGGTGACCGTAATTCTGTGGATGCATCTGATTAAGTCTAGCTTAAAAACCTTTTTGGCTCCTCATTTAATAGAAGTTCCTGTGCTTGTTGCACATTAATGCCATAATGACAGACCTCGTCAGAAGTTCGCTTGCCTGTGTTACCTATTAGTGGTGGAAGATATAAGGCACACAGGAAGGAATAGGCTGCTGGCATCACTCAAAACTCTGAAAGGTTCAACATTGTCCAAGAATAACAGTCAAAAATCCTACTTACTGATGTAGAGGTATGTGATATTAGCTTGCTGCAGGAACTCTTCGGCAACAAACACATGCAGTTCTACTCAATTGAATTCTAGTTTTTCATTTATGCAAAACTCAATATTGTTTCTTCCAAATATCCTGGTTTCATTTCCTCCTCCTTGAAAAGCAGTTATACATAATTTGATCAGCATCACTGAAGCATTGTTACTTTCCTACCTTTGTTATTTTGTTATGAGACTCTGCTTTTGGCATTAAAAAATAATTGTGTTACTTATGAGCTTAGCATTTGCAATTTTATTAAATATTCCATTATCTATAAGTACTGAAATATGATAGAATACATTACTTTAGAAAAAATTTTTGTATTCTTTAAAGAAAGGGGGCTTGAATTTCTTGAATTTTTTAAGGTATGAATAGGTACAAATTACTATTGAGATTTCACATTCACTTATAATTACTGTTTATTTGTTTATAATTTCAACTAATTTGAGCATGCATATTTCAGATGTTGAAAAAGCTGTATAACAATGCCAAATTTAATTTTAATTACTGAAAATTTAATTTTTAATTACATAAACATATGTCCGCAACCATATCTGTGATATTTTGGGGCTTATTTAAGCATCAGACTGACAGTAGTACTCATAAATTTTAGTGTCGCTTTCGGGCTTGATGACTTCTAATACACAACTCTGTGCAGAATAAACATTCAGGCGACTTTCTTATGTTCTCCTAGATTGTTGTTCAAAATTTCACAATGAATTTGAACTCTGTGGAATATTTGAACTTTAATCAAGTATTTTTTTCTCTTTTACAAAGTTATATTGCAATTGCACAAAAAATACACAATGTATCTCACACAAAATAAATGTTAAATAAAAAGAATAGCAAGGTACTGGAAAATTCTGGAGCCCCCCAGGCTATGGCCATTTTCACTATTTTCTTTGATCACTCGGTCTTAATGCATTATATATCTCCACTGCAAACCAAAACCAAAGCTGCATTTTTCTCCACTCCAGAGCTTGCTTCCCGGTGTGCTGCAGCCAAATAAATATTCACCGAAAAGACTGAACTTAGTTTCTTTTCCTAGTGTTGACATCTTTTGTGTTAAGCTTTTTTTATTTCCAATGCTTGCAAGTAGTATGAAAATATAAATAGCCACATCTTTATTTGATGTGCGCTTTTTCTTTTTCTTTTATTTTCTTATTTTTTATGTATTTGGCACAGGATCTCACTACAAGCTAGGACTCATTGTGATCCTGTCTTCAGCCTCCCCAGCCCTGGTAGTACAGTGTGCATGACCACACCCCATCTCTTATGTGCTCTTTTTCATACGATAGAAATAGCTTTATTATGGACAAAAATAATCTTGTCCTGTTTTCTCTTCTCTTCGTTGCTTTTCTTCTCTTCTTATCTCTTGTTTTTCCTTGTCCTCTTTTCCTCTCTTCCTCACTCCTCTCTCTCTCTCTCTCTCTCATACACACACACACACACACACAGAATATAATACACACACACACACACACACACACACACACACACACACAGAATATAATGTCTATCCACTTACCAAATGTTTAAGTATGCAACACAGTAGGCGAGATGGCTCAGCGGTCTAAAGCACCTACTTGGAACAAGGCCTGCAAAGCACAGGGACCG